>CAUYRH010147115.1:0-13996 GCA_963574655.1 Perodicticus potto | reverse complement strand
CCTGTAGTCCCAGCTACTCGGGAGGCTGAGGCAAGAGAATCGCCTAAGCCCAGGAGTTGGAGGTTGCTGTGAGCTGTGTGACGCCACGGCACTCTACTGAGGGTGATAAAGTGAGACTCTGTCTCTACAAAAAAAAAAAAGAAAGAAAGAAAGAAAAGAAAAGTATTTAGTATTTTTTCAACTTTGAATCAATCTTTGATATTATTATTTAGAAAGATTTTGTAGTCTGTGGGCAATTGTGGCTTAACTGAAGATTTTTAACTTTTTGTAAGATAATCGTTTTAAGTATTATTCTTGAAATAGTTTCTTCGTAATAATTCCATCTAAAATGATTTTCTTCTCGTGTAAGGATCTAAGCCATTTTATTGCTAACCAAAGTTTCAAGCTTAGATGCTGTTAAAAATTGGGTATTTAATTGTGATTTAAGCCACTAATTTCATTGATCTTTTTGTTGTTGTTGGAAGGAACATACTTACCAAATTCATTACGTATTTGCTGAAAATGTCTCCTTTACACATTGAACAAACTTGCTTTTTCACGTGGCAGTGTTTTATAGTTGCCATTCTTTGTGACTTTGTGACATGTTTTCTTCCAGGTTTTTTTTTTCTTTATTGATGCAGTCATAGTTCTATGTCGTTGCTCAATTCCACAACAGTAATATGCCTTTATTTTAAATTTTAAAATTTGTCCATGATTTTTAAACTAGAAAAAAATTGTATTTCCCCTTTGTTACCAATTTGTGATTTATGTAGCTAGCACTATAGCTCATGTTTTCTGAATATACGATATTCAGATGTGTTTGTTGTTTTCAAACACATCGTAATGTTTCATTAGTATACAGGAAGAAATCACTGATTTGAATCAAACTATTGTCCCCAAAAAGAATAGCGATGTGTCTGTGTTTGATACTAGAGATGACACATGAGCCTGACGTATACACTGCAATGCCACCGTAAAGTAAAATGTCATCCTACCAAAGCAGTAAAGTTGTGCTTGATGGAAAAACATTTTACAGTGTAAAAGTTTTTAAATTAAAGTTAAATAAAATTTAAAATTCAATTTTGGAGTCATGCTGGCTACATTTCAAATGCTTAGTAGCCATCTATGGCTAGTGGTTACCGTATGAGATGTTTCAGATACATAATTAAGTTCAGAGAGTTAGAAATTTATTTATTTATTTATTTATTTTTATTCCTTTGAGTTCACATAACTTTTTTTTTTTTTTGAGACAGAGCCTCAAGCTGTCACCCTGGATACAGTGCTGTGGCATCACAGCTCACAGCAACCTCCAACTCCTGGGCTCAAGCGAGTCTCCTGCCTCTGCCTCCCAAGTAGCTGGGACTACAGGCGCCCGCCACAATGCCGAGCCATTTTTTGGTTGCAGCTACCATTGTTGTTTGGTGGGCCCAGGCTGGATTCGAACCCGCCAGCTCAGGTGTACATGGCTGGCACCTTAGCCTGTTGAGCCACAGGCGCCGAGCCCTAACTTTTGTTTTATTTTGTTTGGGTGCCATGGCATCAGCCTAGCTCATAACAACCTCAAACTCATGAGATCCAACAATTGTCCTGCCTCTGCCTCCCAAGTAGCTGCCACTACAGGCATCTACACTGCCCTGCTATTTTTTTGTTGTTGTTGTTTTGTTTGTTTGTTTGTTTGTTTTTAGTAGAGATGGGGTCTTGCTCTTGCCCAGGGTGGTCTTGAACTCCTCAGCTTAAGGGATCTTCCTCCCTCAATCTCCCAGAATGCTGGGTTTACAACTGTGAGCCACTGTGCCCCACCAAGTTCAAGTAACTTTTAATTTCTTTACCTTTCACCTTAAAATATAAAAAAAAGAAATTAACCTCAGTCTAAAATTTCTTTTCATTATTTCTACCACTTGCTCACTAACTAGAATTTGAGAATGACTCTTAACACAGACTTAGCATTAGCAGTTCTGTTCTAGACAGAAAAAGGAGCACAGCTTGGGGAAGGCCTGCATCTGCTTTAGGGTAGGTTCCTTCCTGGCTCTGATTCCTGGGGACTAAGGGTAGATTTAGAGTTAAAACTTTGGAGTTTGGGGCTTGCATCCTGGCTGGCACTTACTACCTTTATGACCTGGGGAAGTTTGCTTTTCTGTGACCCCAGAGGTTTGATTAGATGCAGTGGGGAGCTCTTGATAAGCTCTTTTGTTTGTTTAAGTGTCTTGCCCAGGGCCTGACTGTATCTTCCGTGGTGTTATATTATTTTAGCAGCAGGGGGTATGTTTTATGATGACCACTGGTGTCCTATGCTCCATTCTAAAGATTCCTTCTTTATTGTGTCACTAAATCCAGGCTGAGCTAAAAGTAAAAAAATGAATTGGATAATTCAGGTTCCCCCCCACTCAGAGAGTTGAGCTAAGATAATATGTTTTGTTTGTTTGTTTGTTTGTTTTTGAGATGGAGGCTCACTTTATCGCCCTGGGTAGAGTGCTGTAGTGTCACAGCTCACAGCAACCTGAAGCTCTTGGGCTTAGGCGATGCTCTTACCTCAGCTTCCCAATAGCTGGGACTACAGGCACCTGCCACAACGCTGGCTATTTTTTTTGTTGTAGTTTGGGCGAGGTCAGGTTCGAACCCGCCACCCTCAGTATATGGGGCCAGCGCCCTACTCACTGAGCCACAGGCACCACCCAAATATAATATGTTCACTAAATTTCCCTCCATTCTCCACTTCATTTTTAAGTGGGGATTTGGCTCATCCACAACATACTTGTTGAAAAGATACTTGCTCAGGATTATGTCCAGCTAGTTTTCCTTAGAGATGCATTTTATAAAAGAGCTAAATTTCTGAGGCTTTAAGCCATTTGAATTAACTGGGGCATCTAACATCTAACTTTAAAGCTGTGTCTAACAGCCGTGTGGTGCCTAACAGTGCGTTAGAGGTCTGCCCAGGGAGGCCAAAAGCAATAAGGGGAGTTAGAAGGAGACTCGGTCTTGCCTTGCCTCCCTGAAAAGCTCTAGGGAAAACAGTAGCCTTTCTGAGGAGAGTGACGGAATGCAGTAAGAAGGGACACTGACCCTCTTCCGTCATCTACCAGACTACTCAAGACAAGCCCAGAACTGGCCGAGTGCTGCACATGGTTCCCTGAGTCCTATGTGATCTATCCAACTAATCTTAAGACACCAGTTGCTCCAGCGCAGAATGGAATCCAACCACCGATCAATAACTCAAGGACAGATGAAAGAGAGTTCTTCCTGGCTTCTTATAACAGAAAGAAAGAAGATGGAGAGGGTAACGTTTGGATTGCAAAGTCATCAGCCGGTGCCAAAGGTAAGCTGGCATTGCTGTCCCTTCCTATTCCCTATAAGTTCCTGTCATGCTTTGTTCAATGGCATGTTAGATTTTAATGATGCATTTAGATGAATGATTCTATTCTAATCTGAATCATCAAGGGTAGAGACCATGCCTAGTTACGTTTTTTTGAATGCCCGCCCACATACTGATACACGTCTCCTGTCTAGGTCTTTCTCTTTAGCTCTAGATCCATTGACACTCTCCCCATCTCTAAAAAGCTGCTTCAAACTGATCGTGTCTGACACAGAACTCTTCATTTCCTTCCTAGATTTGCCCAGCCCAGCCTGCTCCTCTTTCAAGCTTCCTGCTTAGTTTATGATCCCTCTATTCACCCAGGCTTTGAAGTTCCCAAACCTAGGATTCATCCTTGACTGCACCATTCTTTGTCATCTACACCTTTGCATTAGCACATCTTGTTAGCTCCATCTAGAAAGTACATTCTGATTTAGACTTTTCCTTGAAATTTCCACTTTGCCTTCTCAATAAAAGCTCTCATTTTCTCTAGTCTAATTGTAGCACCTGCCCACAGCTAGTCCTCCTCCTCCCAGACAGACTGATCTTTGGGGAAAAAAAAAAAAAAAAAAAAAAAAAAAAAAGAAAATTTAATCTAATCATGTTAGTTCCTGCTTAAAATGTCAGCTGGCTTCCTAATGCAATTAGATTAATCTTCAGATTCTGCATGTAGCCCGCACTATGTGACCTTTGCCTGTATCTCTGATCTCATTTTCTTCTTTTTTTTTTTTTCTTGAGACAGACTCTCCCTATGTTGCCCTCAGTAGAGTGCTGTGCTTGTCACAGCTCACTGCAACCTGAAACTCTTGGGCTTAAACAACTCTCTTGCCTCAGCCTCCCAAGTAGCTGAGACTATAGGCACCCACTACAACACCCGGCTATTTTTGTTGTTGTTGCAGTTGTCATTGTTGTTAGCTGGCCTGGGCTGGTTCCAACCCACCAGCCTCGGTGTATGTGGCTGGTGCCGTAACCACTGTACTGTGGGCGCCCAGCCCTCATCTTCTTCTGTTCTCAGCCTTCTTCACTGTACTGTAGCCACAAAGACTGCCTCGTGTCCCTCAAATACTCTGCATTTGTTTCTGTACCTGGAATGTGCTTATATGGATTATTTTCTGTTCCTCTCAGCTCAGATGTTGCCTCCTCAGAGACGCCCTAGCTGATAAAGTAACCTCTTTTCCTGTTGCTTTCTCTCCCTCGCTTTGTTTTTCTTCTTGCACTATCCTCTTCTTAGGAATGTATTACTTATTTGTCCATCCATCTCTCTGTACAAACACAGACTTTGTGTCTTGTTTATCCTTGGACCCTCCTCATATAATAAGTATGTGTTAATGAATGCATTGAAGAAGTGAGGTTTATATTACTAAGGCTTAAAGTGGAGGCAATGCAGTGAGTACATAAGCAGTCTCTCTCTGTGACTACCATCATATGCCCTTTAAAAACCATTCTATTTTGAGTTTACTTCTTCTATTGCTCGGGAAGACTATCTGGTCATTGGTACTCATTTCTATTCCCGGTCCTGTGGACCTCATCTTCTTTTCCACCACCCGTGAGACAGGAGAGCATTACCTGGAATCCCCTGAAAGAGGGAAAATTGGACTCTTGATACAAGTCAGGTACTTCACCTACTTCTTTCTCCTGTCTTATGATTTCTTCTTCTTCTTTTTTATTTTTTGAGACAGAGCCTCAAGCTGTCACCCTGGATAGAGTGCTGTGGCATCACAACTCACAGCAGCCTCCAATTCCTGGGCTCAAGCGAGTCTCTTGCCTCCGCCTCCCAAGTAGCTGGGACTACAGGCACCCGCCACAATGCCCGGCCATTTTTTGGTTGCAGCCGTCATTGTTTGGCAGGCCCGGGCTGGATTCGAACCCGTCAGCTCAGGTGTACGTGGCTGGCGTCTTAGCCAGAGTCACAGGCACCAAGCCTTGTGATCTCTTCTTAAGAAATGTCCCCTAGTTTGGTTCTAAAGATAAGTGGAGGAATTGACAGAGGAAATAAACATTCATGACATGCCAGATTCCTCCTGTGGATTTGGACTTATGAGTCAGAACGGTCTTTGGGAGGACACCCAGGTAGGTCTTGGATCCTCCCCAAGGCAAGAAGACTTGGAGGGACACCAAGCAGCTGAGGAGGGAGGGTAAAGAGAATAAATGGTAAACAAAGAATTTTGCTTTCGGAATAAAGGAAAGAAAGAAAACGAGTGATCTGTCGCAAGGACATTTACTGCTACATTACATGTAAGGGCAAAATATTATTTAGAAATAATCTCACTGTCCAGTAAACAAATGTATGATTAGTTTACATCCATACAATGGGATATTTTTCTGCCACTAACATTAATTATGAAGTTAACACTGGAAACAGTGAAAATATTGACAACGTAAAGTAAAAAGAATACAAAATGAATTCACTGTGATGGAACCAGGCTTTGCCCATATTGTAAAGAAAGATAATATGAACAAATAAAAATAACTATGTCAGGAAATAAGACAATGGGTAACTTTTCCATTTCACTTCAATGCCATGCTTTTTAAATAGCTGTAGTTTTTAAAAGTTACAAAAATGTCGCTATCTCCTTATTTTCCCATTATTTTTTCAACCTACTAACATTGGGTTTATTTATTTTCAATAAGAAATAATTTACGGCTTGGCACCTGTGGCTCAATGGGCTAAGGCGCCAGCCACGTACACCTGAGCTGGCGGGTTCGAATCCAGCCCAACCCGCCAAACAACAATGACGGCTGCAACCAAAAAAGGACCAGGTGTTGTGGCGGGCACCTGTAGTTCCAGCTACTTGGGAAGCGGAAGCAAGAGACTCGCTTGAGCCCAGGAATTGGAGGTTGCTGTGAGCTGTGACACCACGGCACTCTATCCAGGGTGACAGCTTGAGGCTCTGTCTCAAAAAAAAAAAAAAAGAAAAGAAATAATTTACATTAGGAAATAGCACAAGAAAAATAAGGTGGAAGCATATGGCAAGCAATGGGGTTAGGTTATGCAGAGCAAGATATCCATGGGTGATAGGGATAGTTTGAAGACATTAGCAGGAAAGTGGTGTTTTAGAATGATTATTCTAAAAGTAGTTTGAAAAGTGCTGTAGAAGAGGGGAGATTTAAGTCTGAACTTAAGAATTGGCAAGTGAAAATAAAGAGGAACCAAAAATCTGAGTGTGACTTCTAAGGGAGATGAAACAGAATGAGTCATGTGTGTAGGGAAGGGAACAAGAGAGCTTTTCCAAGTAGATTTGCAGTTTCTTGTTCAAGAGGCTAAGCAGATGGTGGAACAAGTGACGGAAACAGGGTAGTTGAGAGGGGGTTAATTTATTTTATTTTATTTTAACATATACATGTGTTTATTAGATTTCCACTTTTTGCCTTCACAAAATTAAAATGACTTACAATTTAATAACAATAACGTTTAAGGTAAGGACTAGAAACAAAACCTTGCAAAGAACAAACCAAGATAAATACATTCAGAAAAGAAATCAGATGATTGCTGCAACAAAGTATTAAGCAATAATAATAATAGTAATGCAAAGTAAGTAACATTCACATTGTCAAATAAGAGTATGTCTATTATAGAATGCTTTGACTCTGAGGATCAGTATGGAGCCATCAATTGACTTCTTCTTCTTATTTTTTTTCCAAAGTCTCAAAAAATAGATAACTAATATTTCTAAAAAAAAATGAAAGGGTGGCGCCTGTGGCTCTAAGGAGTAGGGTGCCAGTCCCATATGCCGGAGGTGATGGGTTCAAACCCAGCCCTGACCAGAAACTGCAAAAAAAATAAATAAATAAAAGGGCGGCACCTGTGGTTCAAAGGAGTAGGGTGCCAGTCCCATATGCCGGAGATGGTGGGTTCAAACCCAGCCCCGGCCAATAACTGAAAAAAAATAAATAATAAAAGATAATTCCAAAAAAACAGATCATACCAAATCTTATAGACAATAGAAAAAGAAGATACTTCAATATCATTCTACTTAATCTGGATACACCTGATATTAAAATTGAAAATTCAATTTTTTTCATTTTTTTTCAATTATTTTTCAATTTTATATCAAAGGGGGTTGATTTTTAGGAAAGATGGATCCTTGAATTAACGAACTGAATTGAGATGAAGGCATGAGACCTAAATGGAGATAAACTACAAATCTAAAACTCTAAAACATGCAGGTGAAAAGGCATATAGTTCTAGAAAGTGAGTTCAGTAGTGTTGCAGGATAGGACATCAACACAAAAAATCAATTGCATTTTTCTATGCCAACAGTGAAGATATGGAAGCCAAAGTCAAAAACATAGTATCACTTATAATCACAGCAGAGAAAATGAGATGCTTACATATTAACTTAATAAAACAAGTACAGGCTCTGTATGCTGAAAATTACAAACTGATTATGGAAGAAGTCAAAGGGACCTAAAGAAAAGGACAGACGTATTGTGTTTATGGATTGCAGCCTTCAAATAGTCATATAAAGATGTCTGTTTGCCCCAAACTGGTCTGTAGGCTTATTATAATTCCTATCATGTATCAGCAAGGTTTTTATTTAGAAATAAAGTGGATTCTAAAATTCATACAGAAAGGCACAGGTCCTAGAATAGCTTAAATGATCTTGAACAAGAGAAGAATAAAGGGGAATTAAATTATTCTACGTGACGTTAAGGCAAACTGTAGCACCCAGTACATTGTCATCGTGGAGCAACAGAAACAAATCAATGGAACAGAATAGAAAACTCAGAAATAGACCTAAACATATTTTTCCACCTGATTTTTGACAAAGGTACAAAAGCCATTCAGTAGAAGAAGGGTAAACTTTTTAACTAATGGTGCTGAATAAGGTGGATACCCAGAGACAAAGAATGACTGTGAACGTAAACATCACCCCTTACACAAAAACTAACTCAAAATTTTACATCTCACATGTAAAATTATAAATGTTTTGGAAAAATATAGGAGATAGAGCTTGGCAGAGAGCTCTTAAACTTAACATTAATGGTATAATCCATAAACATAAAAACTGATAAATTGAAACTCATTAAAATAAAACTTTTGCTTTGTGAAACACCCCATTAAGAGGATGAAAGGATCCACTGCAGACTGGGAAAAAGGATTTTTAAACCATTTATATGACATCAGGAAATGCAATAATGTCTCAGGGTATAAAAATCAACGTCTACAAATCAGTAGCCTTTGTATATGCCAATACAGCCAAGTTGAGGAGCAAATCCAGAGAAGCAAATTCCCTTCACAGTAGCTTCAAAGAAAATGAAATACTTGGGAATATGCCTAGCAAAAGAAGTGAAAGATCTTTTCAAAAAAGAATTATGAAACCCTAAGAAAAGAAATTGCAGAAGACACTAACAAAGGGAAGAACATACCACGCTCTCAGCTGGAAGAATCAATATCGTCAAAATGTCTCTTCTACACAAAGCAGTCTACAGATTCAAGGCAATCTTCATTAAAATACCAACATCATATTTTGAAGAACTGGAAAAAATAGTACTTCATTTTGTATGGAACCAGAAAAAAAACCCATATAGCCAAGGCTATTCTTAGTAATGAAAACAAAGTCAGAGGCATCACCCTACCAGACTTCAGGCTATGTTACAAGTCCACAGTAATAAAAGCAGCATGGTATTGGTGCAAAAATAGAGACGTAGATATATGGAACAGAATAGAAAACCAAGAGATTACACCAGTCTCTACTTGCCATCTGATCATTGATAAATCGAACAAAAGCATACAGTGGGGGAAAGAATCCTTATTCAGCAAATAGGGAGAACTGGATAAACACATATAAAAGACTGAAACTCAACCCACACCTTTCACCACTTACAAAGATTGGCTCAAGATGGTTAAGAGACTTAAATCTAAGACATGAAACAAAACCTTAGAAGAAAGTGTGGGGGGGAAATTCTTGATGATCTTGGACTGGGGACATATTTTATGACAAAGACTTTAGCCATTGCAACAATAACAAAAATTAACAAATGGGACTTAAGTAAGTCGAACATCTTCTGCACAGTTAAGGACGTGACAAGTAAAGCAAAAGGACAACCTTCCGAATGGGAAAAATTATTTGCAGGATATCAGTCTGACAAAGGTTTGATAACTAGGATCTATAGAGAACTCAAATTAACAGAACAAGAGTAAACAGTTCCATTTACCTCTAGGCAAGAGATATGAACAGAACCTTCTCTGACGAAGACAGACAAATGGCTAACAAACATTTGAAAAAATGCTCATTGTCCCTCATCATCAGAGAAATGCAAATCAAAACCATCCTGAGATATCAAATAAGCCCAGTGAGAATATTCTACATCATAAACTGTCAAAGCTACAGATGCTGGGATGGATGTGGAGAGAAGGGAACACTTACTGTTGGTGGGACTACAAACTAATACAATCTTTTTGGAAGGAAGTATGGGGAGTCCTCAAAGAACTCAAATTAGACTTGCCATTTGATCCTGCAATCCCATTACTGGGCATCTACCCAGAAGAAAAAAATCCTTTTATCATAAGGACATTTGCACTAGACTGTTCATCATAGCTCAATTTATAATCACCAAAATGTGAAAATAACCTAAATGCCCATGAACCCAAGAATGGATTAACAAACTGTGGTATATGTATACCATGGAATACTATGCAGCCACTAAAAAAGATAGAGACTTTACATCTTTTGAATTAACCTGGAGGGAGGTGGAACACATTTTTCTTAGTAAAGCCTCACAAGAATGGAGAAGCAAAAATCCAGTGTACTCAATTTTCATATGAAGGCAGTAGATGAGCTAATACAAGGGCACGGGTAGAGGGGAGGTGGGAGGGGATGGAGGGTCATGGTGTATGGCACACCTCTTGGGGGTGGGACACAATTACGAGAGGGACTTTACGTAACAACCACAATCAGTGTAACCTAATTCTTTGTACCCTCAATGAATCTCAAACAATTAAAAAAAATTATATGACAAAGGACTCAGATCTAGAATATATATAGAAACAGCTGTCAACACCTAACAGTAAATAACAACAGACACACAGTCCAGTTAGAAAATGGGCAAAAAACATGAAACCATATTTTATTGAAGAGGCTATACAGATGGAAAATAAGCAAAAGAAAAGTTTTTCCATATCATTAACCATTAGGGAATGCAAATTGCAACCATGACAAGCTGTCACTATACTTAAAATGACCCAAATAAGAAATAACAACAACAGTAAAGGATCAGTACTTGCTGGCCAGGATCTGGAGGAACTGGATTATGCTTACACCTGCCAGTGGGAATGTAAAATGGTACAGACACTCTGGGAAAATTTTGGCAATTTTTCGTAAAACTAAACATGTAACTATCTATAATGCAGCAATTGTACACTCTTGGGCATTTTTCCCAGAGAGATGAAAACATACTCCACACAAAAACCTGTACATAGCAGCTTTGTTTATAATAGCCCCAAACTGGAAAGAGCCCAAATGTCCTCGAAGGAGTCAGTGATTAAACAAACTGGTGAACTGATGCCATGGAATACTACTTAGCAGTAAAAAGAGTGAACTGTGAGTGAACACACAACTTACTTAGGTGAATCTTCAGAGAATTGTGCTGAGTGGGAAAAGCAAATCCCAAAAGATCCCATACTGTATAATTCTATTTATACAACATTTTCAAATGACAAAATTATAGAAATGGAAAGCAGATTAGTGGTTGTCAGGGAGGGAGATGAGCTTAGCTTTAAAAGGACAACATGATGTCTATAAGATTTGGCATCATCTGTTTTTTGAAATTATCTTCTATTTTTACTTATAAAAATTTTTTGAGACTTTGGGAAAGACTTTTGGGAAATTTTTTGAGACTCTGGGGGAAAAAAAAGAAGTTAACTGATGACTCCATACTTAACCTCCGAGTCAGAGCATTCTAGGATAGATATACTTTTATCTGACAATGTGAATGTTACTTTTTTTTGCATTATTATTATTATTGCTCAATATTTCATTGTAGCAATCATCTGATTTCTTTTACGAATGTATTTATCTTCATTCATTCTTCACAAGGTTTTTGTTTCTAGTCCTTATCTTAAATATTGCTATTGTTATTAAATGTTAAGCCTCTTTAATTTTGTGAAGGCAAAAAGTGGAAACCAAATAAACCCATGTACTTGTATAGAGAGAAAAAAAAAAGGACAACATGAGGGACAACATGCTGTGTAACAATAGCACCATTGAAAAAGGAAGAAGATACTTGCAAATCATATATCTGGCAAGGGATCTGTCTCCAGAATATGTTAAAGAACTCATAACTCAATAATAAACATACGGTTAATCCAGTCAAGAAATAAACCAGGGGTCTGAGTAGACATTTTGCAAAGAAGATAATAAATAGCCAAGAAGCATAGGAAAACATGTTCAGCATTATTAGTCATTAGAGAAAAGAAAATTGAAACCACACATGATACCACTCCCTAACCACTAGGATGGCTATAATTAAGACTGATGATAAATATTGTGAAGATGTGAAGAAATTGGAATCCTCGGGTGGTGCCTGTGGCTGAGTAGGGTGCCAGTCCCATATACCGAGGGTGGCAGGTTCAACCCCGGCCTCGGCCAAACTGCAACAAAAAATAGCTGGGCGTAGTGGCGGGCCCCTGTAGTCCCAGCTACATGGGAAGCTGAGGCAAGAGAATCACCTAAGCCCAAGAGCTGGAGGTTGATGTGAGCTGTGATGCCACAGCACACTACCGAGGGTGACAAAGTGAGTCTCTGTCTCTGAAAAAAAATAAATAAAAAGAAATTAGAATCCTCAAAACGTAGCTGGTGGGAATGTAAGATGGTGCAGCCACTTTGAAATACAATTTGGTAATTTCTCAAAAAGTTAAAGGTAGCATTACCATATGGTTCAGCTGTTACACTTCTAGGTTTATTCCCAAGACAATCGAAAATGTAGATCCAGGGTGGCACCTGTGGCTCAAAGGAGTAGGGCACCGACCCCATATACCGGAGGTGGTGGGTTCAAATCCAGCCCCGGCCAAAAACCACACAAAAAAAAAAAAAAGAAAAGAAAGAAAAAAAAGAAAATATAGATCCACCAAAACTTGTATCAGATCTTACAGCATCATTAATAAGACTCAAACAACAATGGAAGCAATCCAAATATCCATCAGTAAATGAACAAAATGTGGTAAACCCATATACTGGAGTACTCTTCAGCCTCATTCTTTCATTCGTAGAAAGCTAAGAAGTACTGATACATGAAGCAACATGGGTGAACCTTGAAAACTTTGCATTAAGTGAAATTAGCCAGACATGAAAGGCCACATACTATATGGTTCCATTTATATGAAATGCCCAGAAGAGGTAAATCCATTGGTAGAGACAGAAAGTAGATTAGCAATTGTCAGGGGCTGGGGTGAGGAGAGAATGGGGAATAACTGCCTCTCCCCCCAAACCCTGTATCCATTAGCAGTGAAAATGTTCTAAAATCAGACAGTAGTGGGTGGCACCTATGGCTTAAAGGAGTAGGGCGCCAGTCCCATATACCAGAGGTGGCGGGTTCAAACCTGGCCTCGGCCAAAAAAAAAAAAAATCAGACAGTAGTGATAACTATAAAACTCTTGAGTATGCTAAAACCCATTGCACTATACATTTTAAAAGTGTGAACTTTGTGGTATGAAAGTTACATCTCAATTATACTTTTAAAAGGGATATGATATCATTTACTTAATGTTACTGGACAATTCGAATGTATCCAATTTTGCCTATTATGCTACAGGGAACATATTTGTACGTATGTGTTTATGCCCTAACCTTCCTGGTATTTCTGAAAGTTTTAGCGTTAGAAGTGATTTATTGGCAAGGCAGTGTATAGTCTTTATCGTGGTAGCCAGTGACCAATAGTGGAATGGTGTTTATAGTTAGAGTGCTTAGACACTTTAAATACCTATAAAACTGAAATTTCATGGGTGTATCCTGTCAAGCTAGTGTTTCTACCTGGGAAAACAGTCGGGTAACAACTTTGGGCGCTCTTATGGGCAGAGGAGAGAATGGGAGAGATTGGAGGAGGAGTGTAGGGAGGGAGAAAGAAAAGAACGAGCAGGCCAATAAGAGCCTCCTGTGGGTTTTTTGCTGTTTCCTTTTTGGCTTTGTGGAGAGCTTTTCCTCTTGGTTTGAACTGGACTCATTTCTGTTTTGCTTTTGCCCTGTTAGGTGAAGGCATTCTCATCTCCTCCGAGGCTTCAGAGCTTCTCGATTTCATAGACAACCAGGGCCAAGTGCATGTGATCCAGAAATATCTTGAGCACCCTCTGCTTCTTGAGCCGGGTCACCGCAAGTTTGACATTCGGTAATGCGTCAGTGTCCATAGCTCTTGCTTTTATTCATCTGAAAAAAATGCCGTGGTATGTGGTGAGGAGGGGAAATGGAATATGAGGAAGTATTTGACTGTGATTAAGTTATTACCAAACTTGAGTACAGCTCCCTGGAATTGAGCATCTGTTCCTAACTTTATGTTTTTCTTTTTACAAAGATTAGATTTTCTTTTTTTCTTTCTTTTTTTTTTTTTGAGACAGAGCCTCAAGCTGTCACCCTGGATAGAGTGCTGTAGCATCACAGCTCACAGCAACCTCCAACTCCTGGGCTCAAGCGAGTCTCTTGCCTCTGCCTCCCAAGTAGCTGGGACTACAGGCGC
>CAUYRH010147114.1:0-11544 GCA_963574655.1 Perodicticus potto | reverse complement strand
GTCAGAAGCACTTATTCAGTGATGCTAAAAGAAAACCATATTAGGATTTTTCTAGCTGTTTCCTAAATAATAACTTCAAACTTTCTTTTGGCTCACAAGTGTCGGTGGTCTGTGGTTGGCTGTCTTCATTGCCTGCCTCTGTAGAAGATGGAGGGTTCCAGGACTTTACTTGTGAATGATGTATGCAGGAATCGACTCCTATAACTTTAACAGTAGAAGAAGACAAAATAACAGGAAAGGGGACTTCCCAAGTTGGGGTCAGAGAGGGTGAATTAGAGGGAGGAGTTTTGATCATGACTAGATCTCCAGGAGGGAAAAGTTCCTGTTTTAGTTAGTATATCCCTCCCCAAAAGGGGAGCAGGACTTTCAGGGATGATTAGGGAGGCACGAAAGAACAGCAAGTCATCCCAATTGCAGCTTAGAGGCTGGGAGAAAAATTGGGTAACCAGCTGTCCAGACACCCCCTGTATAGTTATGGATTTGGGAGATAAAAGAGCAGGATTAGAGAGAAGTACAGAAAAAGTTGCTCCAGTGTCCAAAAGAATTTTCTCCTGGCGCTCCACTGAGGCAAACCTGGGGCTCTTGAGGGGTGATGCCACAAGCTGGAGCCATGAGAATTTGCCCTAGGCACCCTCAGTCCAGTTTGGGCTCCGACAGGGTCACTGTCCCAGGAGGACTTCGTCTCTGGGGACAAGGCAACATGCTTTTTCACTCATATTTGTCTTTGAACATGTTGATCTCTCTATCTAATGAAGTGCTTATCTTTTAAATCTGACCTAGGTCTCCACCTCTCCACAGACAGGTGGTTTCTTTGCTAGTGACTTCATCAGGCAGAGCCAGACACGCCAACATTTATGACACCGGCCCCCATCTAGTGTAACCTCGCTATTCATTGCTTTTTATTAACTTGATGCACAGGTAGTGTGTGATGGAGAAAAAGCACTGATTATGCAATCAGGTGAAACTTGGTTAGGTCCTTGCTTGGGCACTTTTAAGCTGTGTAATCAAGCCCCGTGACTTAACTTTGCTGAGAGTCAAGTTACTTGTTTTGGAATGAGAATAGTAAACTTCATCTCATGGGTTGTGGAGAAGATTAAATTAGGTAACATATGTAAAGGTCAAGCACATAATTAGTATTCAGTAAATAAATAATAGAGTAGGCACTCAATAACTAAAATGTATGTAGCATTATTTGTTTGGTTGTTTGTTTTTAAAGTGAAGATCATGTAACAGATTTATGATAGGTTAAAAAAAATCAATATAAATTTGATTTAAGGCATTAGAGTTTTTAGAATTAAATTTATCTCAGAGTTATAAATGTGAAAGGGGGAGAGCCATGTTTTTAACTTTCTCCTATGCTGCACATAGCACAGGATCATGTATTAATAGACACTTGATGATTTTGATGAACTATCAGCAAGCGAATTGCTTCCTTTCTTCACATCTCCTTAAGCGTCTATCACAGAGTCAAGTTTACGAATGATTAGCATGACATTAGAGCAACAGTGCTCCAAAACCTCCCCATAAGCACTGGTTTCCAGATGAGGCTATTCTTGAAAGACTTAATTTAAGCTTTTCCACTTAGCATTTAATGTGACTTATTTTGTACAATGACAAAGCTGCAGGTGTTAACAAAATCTAAGAGTCTAAAAATGTGCCTGTGGTATATTTAAAGTGACCAAAATAACTTTTTTTTAAAGATTCAAAAATAAACTGTTGACATAAATCACAGAAATACCACTGCTTAAGAAATAAGATTTGTAGCATTTCATCATTTTCACTCAGAAGTAGAGGTCCTCCACGGTCTAGCTCCAGTTTACCTTCCAGATGTCTCTGTTGCCCCACCTCTCCCAAATCTCCACGCTCCAGTTTTGTGATGAAATTTTTCTGCCTCTGCCTTTAATTTCTTCTTAGCCTCTGACATATTTTGGGATAGAAACATGCGTTTTCACATCTTTTTGTTCCAGCTAAAGCTGAAGCTCAGGTGGTAGATGCTCAGGACAAATTGGATAAGTGGTGGGGGAGCCAAAGAAAGGGCTGGATAGGTCAGATATGGGGAAACCAGACATACCCAGCCCTTCATGGAGTGGATTGTGGGTCTCATGGAAAGGACAGAAGCAAGAGTTGTTGGAGCCGCAGGCTGATCTAATGAAAGCTATGTCCAACGTTCCCTGGCAGTATGCCTGATGCAGAAGGAGCACATCCCAAGTGGGACAAGAGCTGAGCTTCAGAGATTTGTCTCAAGAGACAGTGGCTGAGGTCAGAGGGAAGGGCAACTTTGAATGAATCATGAGGTCTAACATACAGTTGATTGTTCAGGCCAGCTCTTCTCTCTCTAGCTCCTTTATTCCAAAGGATTTGTGGCAGAGCCCTCAGAATAGGTCTCTTAAGTGAGAAACTAATGGGACACACAACCAAGAGCCACCAAGGAGTGATGGATCTTTCATCAGCAATCCCTTTAGTCAGCAGTGCAGAAAAGATGAAGCTTGGAGCCTATGATGGGACAGTACAGTTGGAAAGCTGAATGAGAAAAATAGGACATTTAAAAAAGAATTATTGGAATCTCCATCTCTCTGATTCCTTACACTTTCAAACTACAGGTTGAGTATCCCTCATGGGAAAGGCTTGGGACTAGAAGTATCTGGGATTTCAGATTTTTTTCAGATTTTTCAGATTTTGAAGTGTTTGCATATACATAATGAGTGATATATGTAGACGTTTGATCACCAGTGTTGGAGGGAAGTGTTTGGGCCATGGTGGCAGAACCGTCATGAATGGGTACAGAAATCGCATTAGATTTGTTCCCTTGAGAACTGATGGTTAAAAAGAGCCCAGCACCTCCCCTGTTTCTCTTGATCCCTGTCTTGCCTTGTGATGTTTGCTCCTCTTCACCTTCCCCATGAATGGAAGCACCCTGAGGTCCTCACCAGAAGTAGATGTGGTGCCATCCTTGTACAGCCAGCAGAACCATGAGCCAAACAAACCTATTTTCTTTATAAATTACCCAGCCTCAAGTGTTCCTTTATAGCAACACAAACAGACTGAGACAACAAGACATTGTGGGGAAGGGACCAAAGCCTAAACAGGAGATTCATTTATGTTATATATACATGTTATTCATATAGCCCGAGGGTAATTTCATACAAAATTTAAATAATTTTGTACATGAGACAAAGTTTTGACTGTGTTTTTTTTTGAGACAGAACCTCAAGCTGTCACCCTGGATAGAGTGCTATGGCATCACAGCTCACAGCAACCTCCAATTCCTGGGCTCAAGCGAGTCTCCTGCCTCTGCCTCCCAAGTAGCTGGGACTTCAGGTGCCCGCCACAACACCTGGCCATTTTTTGGTTGCAGCCGTTATTGTTGTTTGGCGGGCCCAGGCTGGATTCGAACCCGCCAGCTCAGGTGTACATGGCTGGCGCCTTAGCCCATTGAGCCACAGGCGCAGAACCTTGACTGTGTTTTGACTGTGATCCATCACATGAGGCCAAATACAAAATTTTCTTTTTGTAGTATCATGTTAGTGCTCAAAAACCTTTAGATTTTTTGAACATTTTAGAATAATGCTTCCAGATCCTCACCTTGACTGAATCAAAACCTCATAAAACAAATCCCTTTATTGAAAGGATTTGTTCAGTCAATACACTCAAAGATCCATAAGGTCACAGGTGGCCCCAAAGCCATAGGTTCCCCACCACTTCTGTTTGGAGGGAAAAGGGAAAATAAAATGGCTAAATTCAGCAAGTCCATTATTTAAAGGATGTGGTGCTACCGCTATTTTACTTTGATGGGTCTGTGGAGAAGAAAACATGGTCAAGAATGTCAATAGCCTTCTGATTACAACAAATATTTTGTTTTACATAGACTAACTTATTCTTCCCTCACCTCTAAATCTGAAAGTTTGAGGATTCATTTTAAAAATACTGCGTCATCAATCCAAGTGTAGTAGACTGAGAAACCAACATTTGGTAAGTTTGTATCCTGTACCTATAGTGTTCTCTCCACCCTCTTCCTGCAGGAGCAGGCCCATGATACATATTATGTCCATTATAAGACATAAAGAAACTATTTCGGTGTTTTAATTTTTAATTCACTTATATGTAATTGATGACCACGTGAAATATTTTCCCCATATCACATACTATCCAGCTTAATTCCTAGACAGATTTACCCTCCCTACACTCCCCCAAGCCCAGTTTATAAACTTTAAGTCACAGCAGCTACCCCTTGTGTAACCTATGAATTTAAAGCATTGTTTTCAATATATTATAACTATCGATTTGATAATGGCTGAAAGATATATTATGAAACTAACTGGCTAGTCACCTTACTCACTGATTTGCTTGCTCTTTTTTTTTTTTTTTTTTTTTGAGACAGAGCCTCAAGCTGTCACCCTGGATAGAGTGCTGTGACATCACAGCTCACAGCAACCTCCAATTCCTGGGCTCAAGTGATTCTCTTGCCTCAGCCTCCTGAGTAGCTGGGACTATAGGTGCTCGCCACAACGCCCAGCCATTTTTTGGTTGCAGCCGTCATTGTTGTTCGGTGGGCCCCGGGCTGGATTTGAACCCGCCAGCTCAGGTGTACGTGGCTGGTGCCTTAGCCCGTTGAGCCACAGGCGCCGAGCCGATTTGCTTGTTCTTGATTGGGTCAACCATACAGTGGCTCCAGAAGTTAGAAACTTGGGAGCTGTAGACTATATAAAAGTGTTCAATATTATTTTCAAAAATGAATAAATGAACACTTGGCAGGAAGTGCCTGTCACAAACACCATATGACACACTGAATCACACCGTTGTGTAATGTACATACCCAAGCACATTCTGGTCGGAGTTTTTCAATGATGAACATTAGTTCCTAGCACTTTCACATGAAACTTCACACTTGCCTGTGAAGCTTCATGTTTGTCTATTTCTTATTTTTAGATTAATAAACATTCATTGGTTAAATTTTTAAAAGTACAAAAAAGTGTAAATGAGTAGAAAAAAGTCATTCAAATCCCACTACTCATTTTGGCATATTTCCTGCATTTTTAAAAACATATTTGAAAATTTTGCTATATGTATAGTTTCATAGCCTGCTTTTACATCTAATATTACAACGTAAGGATGTTTCCTAGTCATTTAGAGCACCTAGTGAGCTTGATTTTTAAAGCAAAAATGAATATTTTGCTTCCTATTTACATGATATGAATAATTCATCCTAGTTATAGAAATTACAAATAATACATAAATGTATATAGCAACAATAATCTACCAAACAGAAATAAATGGAGTTAAGTTTAGTGTATATACTTCCAAATTTTTGCTCCTGATTTTAAACATAAACAGATAAATATACTGTATATGTAAATATACAACACTGGGATCATACTTTGTATATAGTTAGGCAACCTACGTTTTTCTCTTAACACACTTTTGATATCTTTCTGTCATCTACATGTTTATTTTTTCTTTACTCTTTTAAGCAGATGCTTAGAACAATTTTGTAAAAAAGTATCTTATTTGTTATATTAAAATTGCATTGAATGGATGTGCTATGGAATATTTAACCTTTCCTCACTGCTGACTCCCACCCCCCAATAACAGAACCGTTCTCAACTTTAAAAACTAAGAGTGATGCTAAACTAAAAATAATGTCATGATAAATGTCTTTACCCATAAATAGCTGTCTATATATAAAATTATTCCTTGAGATAGAGTTCCAATGTTAGAACTATTGGTTCAATGTGTGAAAAAGCTCAAGTTTCTATATAAATATTATAAATTTTCTATGGTTTCAACTTTAAAGCTTCCTTGCTATTCTTTATTTCTTGTAAAATGCTCACATCTACGTCCTCATTGCTTTTTAATACACTGTTTCCTAAAAATCTTTTAAAATTCAGATTTGCAATTCTGTCATTACTTTTGAAGACATTATACATGCTTTTATAGGATTTAGTTTCAATTTAAGAAAGATAATTGGGTAAATGGCTGGGGGGTGTGTGTGTGTGTGTCAGAGAGAAATTTGTTTATCAATCAAGTTAAGGGTGATTTCTAGCTCAATCTTTTGTCCTTTTGCAGGCCCCTCAGGAAAGTTTATGTCACTAAACTAATGGTAGTGTTCTTAGAAGCATGAAAGTGGTCTTCAGAAACTGCATTAACTCCTTTCATTCCATAACATACTTAGTGTTAAGTGAGGATTTATATAGGGTCACATTCCAGTCTAGTCTCTTGTAATTTTCTATGAAATGTGTGCATTGGGAGTTAAAATTTCATGAGAACTTCGCTCAAGGAATTACTTTTCACCTCAGTTCAATGTTAATTTACTTTCCTCGTAAGCAAACAGAATGTAGCAATACTATTTCTATCTTCAGAACATATGCATGTTGTTCCATTAGTAGTAATATTTTCATCAGAACATTGTTGAACAGTAGCAAGTGATAACATTTGTAGGCAGTCATCAGAGACTTGACAGCTTTCCTCACCACTAACATTCCTCCTTCTAGAAGGTGAGAGACGTAAATTGAATAGACACTTCCGAAAATGATTATTAGCTCTTGCTAACTCAAATGCCAAGTTGAAGTTGAATTACTTGACGAAATGATCTTCTGACATTGTTGTATCCTAGTGGCTTCATTTCATAGATGACAGTCCTAACGGAGTAGGGAACTAAGTAGAATTATGCAAATTTTCCCATCTCTGTACAGAGAAAATACGAGTTATCATGTGAATTTTTTCATTTTCTTGCTATGCACCTAAAATTTACCAGCACCCAGTTACCACTCTAAATAGGAGGGGAAACACTTCTCCTATCTAAAGCTAAATGCTCCCATCTCCTGTGGGCATTCTGTATGCCCTCTCCTGTGGGAGTCAGACATTTTTGTCACCTGCTCTTGACAGACAAATTATTGAAAGATGGAGATTCTGCTCCTCCCCTTATTTTAGTTTTTAAAGTTAACTTTCTCTACCAAGTTTGCAAGTGAGAACTAGGCACTATAGGAAGTGGCTTGGGCAACTATTTTTTCAAATCTCCCATGGATGATGGGAAATAGAACCCTTTATGACTTACAGGAGAGAGTTTAATTCATTAACATGCAAGTGAAACCTTGGTTGAGAATGACCTCTCCACTATTTCCCCCTCCTCAGAGCCAGCCGCTTTTTCCCTTTTAGCTGATTCTATTGGTATTTATCTCCAGGCCACTAAAGAATATGCCTGATTTTTCACTTTCAGGTATTGTATATTGTTTTCCACAGTGGAAGGTGAAGACTGAGGTAGGCAGAATAATGGCCTACCAAAGATATTAGACCCTAACCCTTGAAATTTACAAATGTTACTTTATTTAGAGAAAGCATATTTGCATAAGTGATTCTGTTAAGGATTTTTCAATGGGGTGATTATTTTCAATTGTCTGGGTGAGCCCTAGGTGCCATGACAGGTGCCCTTATAAGAGACAAGCAGAGGGAAATTATGCACACAAAAGAGGAGGCCTTGTGATAATTTAAGCCACCAAGTTCGTGGGAATTTGTTATAGCAGCCCTGCAACACAAATGTGTACTCTGGCCATTCCTACATTACTCTACATTCCTCAATGTAGATGTAAGGTAATTCTGCTTAAATCAATATTTGGTTTTGGTAGTACTGAATGTAAATATAATTTATAGCTAAGCTATCAATTTAGTTTTTGCATAATTTTTTCTCTCATCTAGTTAAAAGACAGAAACCATTTTGTTTGCTTAATTTTCTCTGAGTTGATTTCTATCTCGACCTGAGCTATTTTGCTAGTTGTCTAAATTTCCTCTTAAGACCAAAATATATCATGAAAGGTTCTTTGTTATCTGGCCTCTATTTTTGTCTCTGGCTTCATTTCCTGGGTTTGGAAACTATGTTCTAGCTGTATTGAGCTAAATAGTAGTAATCTGAATATGTTAAATTCCCTTTGATCCTTGCTTCTGTTTTCATTGCTTGGAATCTTCTCATTTCCTTTCTTCCCCTGACCAGCTTGGCTCACCAAGTAATTTGTTATGCACTTTAGGCATTATTTTTTTCACTCATGAAGTCTTCCCCTTACTATGAAAAACAGTTTAGATATCCTCCCAAGTGCTTCCTGGGTCTCCTGTACTTACTTAATCCAATTGTTTTCATTTTACGCTCCCAGACCAATTTGTTCTGCTTTTTTTATTTGTTTCATTTATGTCTTCTCAAGTTATCTGTAAATTCTATGAAGGCAGGATTAGCATCTCTATTATTCATCTTATTAATGCCCAACACAGTGTTTGATACATCGTAGATGGGCTGGTTATTGTCACCTTGCTCCTTGTACCGTACCTCCTGCAGATTCTTTATCCACTACTTCTGATTGGCTACTTAGTGGGAAACAGACCTCTGTGGATGCCTGACCAGCCTTGCCTTCTAACTTCTGGTTGAGTTTGGCCAGTGGGATGACAGAAAAATAGAAAAGTCAGGCTATTTATTCCCTACCTCCTACTTTTGCTGCCTTACTGAAGGTGCAGTTTTCTTCTGTTGGTCCCCCCTCCACCCCTTGCTGCTTCTTGCTTTTGGACTACTTGTTTTTATTCTGCTTCACCCTTCATTTGTGCTGCATGAATCAGTTAGTTCTAGTCTTCAACTCCTGATCTAGGCTAAGTTGCCCACTGGAGGCAAGAAGTCAAGGGAATTCATGGAGGTACTTCATTCGGAGCATCCTTGCAAAGCATAGAAAGGGGTGGAGGAGGGTGAACAATCCCTGATTGTTATCTACGCATGGACCAAGTTGAGGAGATTACCCAGATCAGGAGTTGAAGACTAGAACAGACTGATTTATGCACCATGAATGAGGTGTGAAGCTGAACAGAAATAAATAGTCAGAAAGTAAGGAGCAACAAGGGGTGGAGGGGAGGAGGGACAGTGATGTGTACTGCAGGTTAGAGACTTGGGCATACCACCTGCTGTCTCCTTCTACCCTCACCTTTTAAAAACAGAGCCCAGACCAAAGAAGCACATGCTTAAAGCCCCAGGCTGAACACTCAATAACTATGAATAAGTTTCTCTCCCAGCCTTGAACTCTTCACCCCTGACTCATCCATCTCACCTTGATTGGTCATTTTGGACCCTTTTTCATCATCAGTTGCTCTTTTGCTCTCCTCTTTCAGCATGAGCCTAGCTCCTTCATCAGTTTCCAGGTTAACATTTGGCTATTCCCTTCCATCTGTTACCACTTGATTGAGTCCCCAGATAGCCTTTTCCAGTTCAGATTGTGCCCACCCTGAACTGGACCATGCCTCCATAAACTTTGGCTACATCGCTGGCTTGGCTGGAGGGCAAGTTGTAATTGGGCAGTTATCTTCACTAAGTACACGAAGAAACTAAACATAGAGATATGGAATGAGTTACATATATACATCCCAGTCATGATAACAGTGGCAGTAACACTTAGCACTAATGTTTATTGAGCACTTACTCTGTTCCAGGCATAGTACCAAGAGCTTTACAGGCCAATAGTCATTTAATCTTTGCAACAACTTAGGAAATATATACTACTATTTTATGGATGAGGAAATTAAGGCACAGAGAGGTTGGGATATGCTTATTGAGCTATTAAGGGATGGAAGCAGAATTTGAACGCAGAACATCTGACTCAAGAGCTCTTAAACATCTGTACTACAATGCTACTCAAAAATAAAAATTGGGAGGATTAGGAGTAAAACTTCTAACTCCTAATCCACTGATTTCCTTGGGTAATAATCCCTAACTATATACCAAGTCCAAATCTATGCAAATTGGATGGTTTTATCTTGGAGAAATTTACCAGTCAGTAATAATCTTTATTTGGAGAAAGGATTAAAGAAGATAAGACCAGTTCACAATGGCTTTGATTGTCCAGCTGAGTGATCTATAATCATAACACAGTATTTTTTAGTTACCTTAAATGCAATGTTAAAGCATATGGTCATTGACTCTAATTTTAAGATCCTCCCTTCCTTTGCCATTTTTTCTCACTACCTACCTAGCACTTGTGTGTATCTCTATGTAACTTTAGTTAAAGGATATTTTAAAACTTTTTAGAAGTATTTAAAAAGAACAGTAATTTATATTCAATATGAAAAAGCCTCAGCTCAATTTTTGAAGTCTAGATAAGATACTTTAAAATAGTTACAGTTTTTTCCTCTTTTAAAGAAGATACCACAACTAGGTACTAGGTCCATGAGAAAAGTTGGCTTAGATGGCCTTTGCTGACTTGCTTTTTAAATAGCATAAGAGTGAGGCATGTATAAATAAGCACTCTGAAATGCTTAAAGGCACTTGAAAATAGTGGCCCCAAATAGTTTAAATAGTTTTCATGAAAGTTGAGAAAAAATTTTATTTACTTAACAAAGACTTTCTTAAGAGAGAGTATAAATGTTAGTCTGGCCTTTCTGCATTACAAATTCAGCTCTAGTGAAGTATGAATTGAAGAGGTCTTGTTGCCTTTCCAGTGTTCCATATTCCGGTTGGAAAAATAAAGGAGAGTAAGAAAAGCATTGTCTAATTCTTCTTAAACACATCACAATATCTTGTATCAACAGTGGACATTCATTGAGTGCTACTGCTTGATGAGGATGAGAGGACAGATGTGCCCCAGGAATGCATTTACCAACACAGAATGTCCTTCTTTAGTGATGAGATCACGGAAAATGGAAGCCACTTGTACAAAAGAAGAGAAAGAAAACCAAAGATTTGGTTGCTAATATCATATACTTTTTCTAGTTGTTTCAGAATTTCCATTTTTAGATGAATTTTTCAGCATGTGAATTTTTGAAAGGCAAATTGCAATTTCTAGTGTTTTTCTCTGAAGCTACTCACTTAGTTTTCCGTTCTACCTTCCCCAAATGATTCTATTGTTAGAAATGTTGTATACAATTTGTTTACACAGAAGTGGACTCGAAAGAGAGGGGCTGAGATTTGGGGGTTTTGTATTGTTGAGTATCTCTTATGTTGCTTGCTGCTCATATTCATAGTAAAATTATGCTGAACAGGTAACCTGCCTTAACAGCATATCTGAACTAGTTGGATTAAAACAAGAATACCGGAAAGTGAAATAGCCAAATGAAACTCTCCTATTTGCAGTGTCAATTAGATGTAGATTGAGAAATGATTAAAAAATAACATTTTAAAATAAGGTTAAGATGACATTAAAATTCCCAAAGATTTATACATATTACAAAATTAATTTATTACATTTGTTCATTTAATCAATTTTATCAACTTTCTACTGTGTATCAAGTCCTCCTTTAGGCACTTAGGGCTATAACATTGAACAAGATAAAAATCTCTGATATCATGAAATTCGCATTTAGTGGAGATGAGGGGAATATATACAAGACATGACAATTAAGTTGATGAACTCATCCCAGAAAAAGGGCTATACACCACATTGTTGAATATCACTATAGTCACCTTTGAAGTACTCCCCTTTAATGCAGGTGATTAGTATACTCTTCAAAGCAATGTTGGAATTGTGAAAGTATGATCTCTCTAGAGAGAAGGAGGAGGCAAGCCAGAAAAGAGCATCTGCATCAGGAGGA
>CAUYRH010147113.1:0-11235 GCA_963574655.1 Perodicticus potto | reverse complement strand
TGAGACAGAGCCTCAAGCTGTCACCCTGGATAGAGTGCTGTGGCATCACAGCTCACAGCAACCTCCAATTCCTGGGCTCAAGCGAGTCTCTTGCCTCAGCCTCCCAAGTAGCTGGGACTACAGGCACCCGCCACAATGCCCGGCCATTTTTTGTTTGCAGCCACCATTGTTGTTTGGCGGGTCCGGGCTGGATTCAAACCTGCCAGCTCAGGTGTACGTGGCTGGCGCCTTAGCCCGTTGAGCCACAGGCGCCGAGCCTCTTCTGGGTTTTTCTACTCATTAATCAACCTCTCTTTATCACCTTCCTTCTGCCCCATCATTCTATTCCTTACTTCCATGAAGTCACCTTTTTCAACTTCCACATAGGAATGAGAATATGCAATATTTGTCTTCCTGCACCTGGCTTATTTTACTTTACATAAGAGAGAAAGTTCTTAATGCCCTTTGCCCAGATCCAAACGTTTATAAAATGTGTATCTTAAATAATAACCCTTAGGTGGTGCCTGTGGCTCAAAGGAGTAGGGTGCCGGCCCCATGTACCGAAGGTAGTAGGTTCAAACCCGGCCCTAGCCAAAAACTGCAAAAAAAAAAAAATTAAATAAATAATAACCCTTGAGGATAGAAATTACTCTGATCCATGGACTGCAGGATGGGTATTGTGTTAGCAAGCAGAGAACGACATTCATCTCCTTGTTCATCTGGAGAACGTGGTGGCTGTGGCCATTCCTTAGACTAAAGCAAGAGCTCTTGGGTGACCAGTCAATGAGTAGGAATCTTTTGAAAGGAATCTTTTTTTATGAGCAGTAGGTCTTAACAGTGGGCTTAAAATATTCAGTAAACCATGAATAAGCAACCAAACTGTTGTAAACAGACATGTTGTCACCCTGGCTTTGTTGCCCCATTTCCAGAGCAGGGGCAGAGGAGATTTAGCATAATTCTGAAGGGCTCTAGGATTTTCAGAATGATAAGGGATTGTTGGCTTCCACTTAAAGTCACCAGCTGCATTAGTCCTCAGCAAGAGAGCCAGCCTGTCCCAGAGAGTCAGCTTGTCCTTTGAAGCTTGGAAACCAGACATTGATTTCTCCTTTCTGGCTATGAAAGTCCCAGATGGCTGCTTCTTCCTATGGAAGGCTGTTTCATCTGTGTTGAAAATCTGCTGTTTAGTGCACCCGCCTTCACTGATGATCTTAGCTGGACCTTCTGGAGAACTGTCTGCCGCTTCTCCATCAGCACCTATTGCTTCACCTCACACTTTTATGTTATGGAGACGGCTTCTTTCCCTAAACTTCACAAACTGACCTCTGCTGGCTTCCAACTTTCCTCCAGCTTCCTCAGCTCTCTCAGCCTTCACAGAATTGAATACATGGGGCCTCGCTTTAGATTAGGCTTTGGCTTAAGGGAATATTGACTGATTTGATCTTCTGTCCAAACCATTCAAACCTTCTTCATCTCAGCCATAAGGCCATTTTGCTTTCTTATCATTCATTGGTTCATTGATGTATCATTTTTTTTTTTCAGACAGAGTCTCACTATGTCACCTTCGGTACAGTGCCATGGCGTCACAGCTCACAGTAACCTCCAACTCTTGGGCTTAAGTGATCCCCTTGCCTCAGCCTTCCAAGTAGCTGGGACTACAGGCACCCAACACAATGCCTGGCTATTTATTTGTTGCAGTTGTTTAGCTGGCCCAGGTTGGGTTTGAACCCACCACCTCAGTGTATGTGGCTGGCGCCATAACCACTGTGCTACGGATGCCGAGCCAGGAGTATCATTTTTAATTTCCTTCAAGAACTTTTCCTTTGCATTCACAACCTGGCTGCTTGGTGCAGGAAGCCTGGCTTTGGCTTAACTCCTTCCTCGCTAAGCCTCATCAATTTCTAGCTTTTTTTTTGAGACAGAGCCTCAAGCTGTCACCCTGGAGAGAGTGCTGTGGCATCACAGCTCACAGCAACCTCCAATTCCTGGGCTCAAGCGAGTCTCCTGCCTCTGCCTCCCAAGTAGCTGGGACCATAGGCGCCTGCCACAACGCCCGCACATTTTTTGGTTGCAGCCGTCATTGTTGTTTGGCAGGCCCGGGCTGTATTCGAACCCGCCAGCTCAGGTGTACGTGACTGGCGCCTTAGCCCGTTGAGCCACAGGCGCCGAGCCAAATTTCTAGCTTGTAATTCCTTTCACTTGAATCCTTGGGGGTCACTGTTGGGTTATTGATTGGCTTAATTTCAATATTGTGTCTCGGAGAACAGAGAGGCCTAAGGAGAACAGGGAGGGGACAACCTGTTGACATGTGTCAACCAAGTTCACTGCCTTATATGAGTGTGGTCTGTGGAGTCCCTAAAATAATATTAGTATCAAAGGACCCAGATCAGCACAGCAGATATAATAATAATGACAAACTGCCCCAGATTACCAAGCTATGGCAGACAGAAAGTGAGCGCATGCTGTTGGAAAGGTAGCACTGGCAGACGTGGTGGCTGTGAATGCTCAGTTTGTAGAAGATTCAGCCTTTGAGCAGTGCAGGGAAGCAAAGCGATCAAACAAGGGATGCTGCATCTGATGCCGAAACAGTTTGGCAAATTAAACTTTGAAACTGGCCAGGGGTCATCTCAAGAACTGTTTCTGAAGGTGCTGCCATGATCACCATGGCAGAGCGAGCCTGGCACTCCCTTCTCTGGGCTTGGGGTTTTGGCTGATTCACCTCTGAGAAGAACTTGACCGTGCGGTTGTGATCTAGCCGGGGAGACATTGCCTGCAGCAGGTCATTGACGAGCAGCGGCTTGTAATCCAGACAGAACTGCAGGGCTCTGTAACACAGCTCACCGTTGGCAACCTGGGATGAGGAAGCAGCCGGTCAGTCCCTGCCCCATCTCCTGATGCCCCAGGGCCCCCTCCCAGTGAGGCTGGACACCTCCCCGAGTGCCAGTCACCATCACTGCAGCATCTTCTCAGCACTGGCGTTTCTCTCACAAGATGGGGCTTTGTCTCCTGCCTCATGCCAGCACCTGGGATGGGGCAACATTCCACCAGTATCTGCTGAGTGAATGAATGAGTGTAATCAGCCAGAACCAACCACAGCAGGAAAATCAAACAACAAGGTATGTTTTCATTCAGGCAGCAAGATTCCCCCGCCCTCCCTGGAAAGGTCAGTCCGAGCTGTGAGCAAGTGGGCAGCACACCCTCCACAGTCCCAGTTCTTCTGAGCCAGTAGGGCCTGAGGCACTCAAACTCTAAGTGAGCCTGGACAGCTCGCCCAGGCTGAGCAGGTTCCTACAGAGAGGATGGGACACTCTGGGAAGACTCCATGCCTGTTCTTCTGGGTCTCAGGGTCCAGCCAGGCTGCTGTGTCTCTTGGCACTTACCATCATTCTCTTGTTGGGCAATGTCACTGGGTGGCTTGCTGTGGCACCAATGCCTAGGGCCTGCACACAGTTCTGCTGTTCCAGGGAGCAAGGCAATTCCTACCATTTGGAAGGGCATGAACCCAGCCAGGAGTGATGAATGTGTCTACAAGTGTATAGGGGTCTAGGGCTGTGTGTGTGGCATAGCTGGTGCTGGAGCCATACTGGGGGCAGGGGCTGGGCACCACAGAGCCTCCAGCAATGCAAGGTTCTGGGGACTGAGCAGCAATGTGGGGCCCGTTGGGGTCTGCAGACCACAAGCAAATGCAGCATTATCACCACCCTCTGATTTGTTGACAACACCAGCCTCTTCCTCCTCTTCCCCTCGCAAGCTAGAGCACTTACTGTCACCACAGAGTCTGACCCAGAGGGGCTGCAAGGTCCCACCCCCAAGGATGCAGAGCAGTGACCCAGCCCTGTCGCAAAGCTTCACCTGTGGCCCCAGCCAGCCCCAGCCGCTGTGGGTATGCTCACACAGGAGCCCTGCAGCCTGCCGCCCTCTGGCCTGGCCTCTTACTCAGCAGCAGGGCCCAGACCAGAGGTGTCTCAGCTGAGTGTGTTACATATATAAACAGAGTGGTGTTGGGATGTGACACAGGGCTGAGGAGCTCAAGTTCCCCTCTGAGTCGAGACACCTCCGCTGAGCCCTACTGGCCTCCCCTGCCAACCACATGGCTCCTCGAGTTTCTGTGGCGCCACATGAGAGGAACCAGTCCTAGGACAAGCCTGTCTCACTGAGGCTCGTGAGCACAGTGTGGGCGTCATCAGAGCTGGGCTGGGACGCTGCAGCCTCAACCCTTGAACTAGTTCAGGCAGGACGAGCAGAACGCTGTGTCCCTTCTGTGGACAGTTTATGGCACCTCCCACCTTAGTCCCTCCAGTGCCGAGGCCTGTGATGGACACGTCTTTTGTGGGCTAAGCTGCTGGGTCACCCAGGACATAGCGGCAGACCCTCCGGAGCATGTGCTGTTCCGTCTGGGGGACTGGCCTCCGCAGTGCCCTCTGGAGCTGTGTGTCAGACAGTGCAGTGTGAGGCCACCAGCTACCGCCTGGACGTGAGCAGGGCTGTGCCCACCAGTGCAGTCGGCACGGACAGTCAGTGCTGTGCCCATGATGAGCACACAGGGCACATTGACTCAGCCAAGCCCACAGGATGGCCGCATTCCTGTTTTGTAGGAAAGGAAACTAAGGCTCAAAGATTTTGTCAAGAACTGACCAGCTGGTGTCCTCCGAGCTCCAGCTCCCAGGCTCCTGACAATGGCACTTGCACCAGCTGAGAGTGGTGCCCGCTGATACCAGTCGCCCACTGGGTAGGGGGGAAATGGTGTCCGTCTTATCAGTGGGAAAACAGTCACAGCACTGACACCTGTAGCCCGCAGTGGCAGGAACAGCAGATGGCTGATCTGGGACTCTACCCTAAGCCAGCAGGGCCCTGCCTGACCTGTCAGTCCCTGGCCTAGTGCCGAGCAGCCTCGGAAGCACCTGCAGTGTGCCCAGAATGCAGAGTGGCTGGCCCTCCCCTCCTGGGCCACTGCATGAGCTCATGCCTTCCTGACCCTCACATCTGCACTGACGGGCTGTCTCCACACAGCAGCAGCAGCAGAGACGTGGTGCATCGTGTGAGGGAGGAACTTGAGTCAGCATGTCTCAGCTGTCCTGCTGTGACGTGCCACTAAGAAGCAAAGCACTGCCACGCTGCCACTTCAACCACAGCACAGCAGATTTAAAGTGCACCCTTCTCTTAGAGAAATGAGAATAAGGAAAAGTCCAGCAGGGTTGATCAAGTCTGGATTTCCCAACACTTGGACGTATCTATCTGGGACCAGTCACACATGTCGGGCCGTGGTGATGTGATCCACCAGCAGTCTGCAGTCCCACTCAGAAGCCACTGAGCTCATGTGCCACCATGCCGAGGACACAGGTGTCCTCCACTAAGAAGCCTGCATGCATGTTTACATGGATGGAGCTGGAACACATTCTTCTTAGCAAAGTATCCAACATACTCAGCCCTACTATGAAACTAATCTACAGTTTTCATATGAAGGCTATAACCCAATTATAGCATAAGAATATGGGGGAAGGGGCAAGGGAGGGGAGGGGAGGGGAGGGGGAGGATGGGTGGAGGGAGGGTAATTGGTGGGATCACACCTACTGTGCATCTCAGAAGGGTACAGATGAAACTTACTAAATGCAGAATATAAATGTCTTAACATAATAACTAAGAAAATGCCATGAAGGCTATGTTAAACAGTTTGATGAAAACATTTCAGATTGTATATGAAACCAGCACTTTGTACCCCTTGATTGCACTAATGTACGCAGCTATGATTTAATAAAAAAGAAAAAAAGAAAGAAAGTATAGAGATCTTCAGAAATATCTAGTTGAAATACCTCAGACTGAATTTTGTACTAACGCCACAGGTGATTTTGATGCTTTCTGAAGTTGAAAACCCCTGCTTTATACAATATTACCAAAATGCCTTCCAAATGGTCTGAGGTCATTAAGATGCCGAGCAGTAACAATTCCCAGAGCAGCACTTATTTAGGCTTTCAAAGTCTTTGTACAGAAATTTGTAAAGTCATATTAGCATGAACCAAGCATTTTAACTGCACATCTATCAAACTTCCAGTAACTGCCTTGGCAAAAAGCCAAACACCACGTTAACCATTGCCAGACACCATTCTTACGAGGAAGAACTTTTCAGAAAAGGTAAACTAGGGGAAGAATTGCATGATTCTAATCAAAATACCAAAACATAAGTGCCTGATTCCATTTTCAGTAAGCACTGGAGCAGCAGCTCCAGAATGCCGCGGGGTGGACCCAGGATTGGCGCTTGGAATTGATCACTCGCCCCCGTTAACTCACGGGGGAGCAGTGTGTCGCTGGTCACTAACTGTCCGGCCGAGACGCAGGCCTCCCTCCCGAGAGGGCGATTTAGACACCATCAGTAAGACTGTCTCTCTCCCAACTCCGTGGGTGTGGACGTCTTGTAACAAATAACTTACAACAAAAAGAGCCCACAACGATCCCAGCATCGTAGGGTTTAAAAAGGTTTACGATATCCTTAAATAGGAAGAAAAAATATACATTTGGTATAGGAGAATTCATTGACGTTTTAGGGTTAATGGTGGTAAAATATATATCCTAAAAGATCTTCAGGACAAGTAAAAACGAAAGCTACGGTTGTCTCCAGCTGTTATTCACTCAGGCATCTGTGGAGTCGCTGGTGCACGCGTGACAGGCGCTTCCTCTGCGCGCGTGACAGACTCTTCCTCTGTGCGCATGACAGACTCTTCCTCTGTGTGCATGACAGACTCTTCCTCTGCGCGCGTGACAGACTCTTCCTCTGTGCGCATGACAGACTCTTCCTCTGCGCGCGTGACAGGCGCTTCCTCTGTGCGTGTGACAGGCGCTTCCTCTGCAAGCGTGACAGGCGCTTCCTCTGCGCATGTGACAGACTCTTCCTCTGCGCGCGTGACAGACTCTTCCTCTGCACGCGTGACAGGCGCTTCCTCTGCGCGCGTGACAGGCGCTTCCTCTGCGCGCGTGACAGGCGCTTCCAATCTGCGCGCGTGACAGGCTCTTCCTCTGTGCATGTGACAGGCGCTTCCTCTGCACTCGTGACAGGCTCTTCCAATCCGCGCGTGTGACAGGCGCTTCCTCTGCACGCGTGACAGGCTTTTCCTCTGCACGCGTGACAGACTCTTCCTCTGCGCTCGTGACAGGCGCTTCCTCTGCGCGCGTGACAGGCTCTTCCTCTGCACTCGTGACAGGCGCTTCCTCTGCACGCGTGACAGGCGCTTCCTCTGCGCGCGTGACAGACTCTTCCTCTGCACTCGTGACAGACTCTTCCTCTGCACTCGTGACAGGCGCTTCCTCTGCACGCGTGACAGGCGCTTCCAATCTGCGCGCGTGACAGGCTCTTCCTCTGTGCGTGTGACAGGTGCTTCCTCTGCACTCATGACAGGCTCTTCCAATCTGCGCGTGTGACAGGCGCTTCCTCTGCACGCGTGACAGGCGCTTCCTCTGCACGCATGACAGGCTCTTCCTCTGCACGCGTGACAGACTCTTCCTCTGCACGCGTGACAGGCTCTTCCTCTGCACGCGTGACAGACTCTTCCTCTGCGCTCGTGACAGGCGCTTCCTCTGCACGCGTGACAGGTTCTTCCTCTGCGCATGTGACAGACTCTTCCTCTGCGCGCGTGACAGGCTCTTCCTCTGCACGTGTGACAGGCGCTTCCTCTGCGCGCGTGACAGGCTCTTCCTCTGTGCGTGTGACAGGCGCTTCCTCTGCACTCGTGACAGGCTCTTCCAATCTGCGCGTGTGACAGGCACTTCCTCTGCACGCGTGACAGGCTCTTCCTCTGCACGCATGACAGACTCTTCCTCTGTGCTCGTGACAGGCGCTTCCTCTGCACGCGTGACAGGCGCTTCCTCTGCGCGCGTGACAGGTTCTTCCTCTGCGGGCGTGACAGGCGCTTCCTTTGCACACTGCTGCTTCACAGCAGGAGTGAGCAGACCAGGCGAATGTTGTGAACTCCACTCAGCGATCAGTATCTAACAGCCCCTTCAGCAGAGGAAGTTCACCAGTTCCTACATTAAACGTGACATCACCAAGGAGCCAGGGGGCTGCGGGGCACAACAGCCGCTGTCCTGAGCCAAGAGCACCAGCTCCAGCCTGGGAACATGGATCAAGGAGGCTCGCTCAGAAAAAGTGGGTGGGAGAGCTAATCAGGGGTTCCAGTTGTGAGAAACGCTGTGTCCCTTTATTGTTTACTGTACCTTCTTCTGTTAGAGGTTTCCCAAACATATTAGCCCAATAAAAACAGTAGAACCCTCTTTAGAATTCTCTACCTGTGTTTCTCCAGGAGTTTGACCACACTGGCAGCCGGATGATCCGCAATCCGCTCCTGGAGAGCTGGGAAGTTGCTGCGTCTGACTGTGAAGGGCTGACACCTTCCTGACCAGCAAAGGCAGGCACCTCCACACTCCCCGGAGATCACACACTCCCCAATACGCACCTAAGTCGCTCCGGACACCATTCACGTCAGTCATCAATATTTGTTTTCGTCACCATTTACATAACTATTTCTAAGACATTTAGAGAATAGTCAGATTTCATCTTTTTGTGTGAATTACATAAATCATTTATTTCCTTTTCCTGAAATCATTCTTATTCAGTCATTTAAGTCATTTGACACTAAAAGAAAAACTAAACCAGCTATTTTATGTGACAGCAACTTCATAAAAATAACAACTTAGATAGGCTTTAGAAACACTTATTTAAATATTATTGTGGGGTCAGTTTTCAGACTTTCACTGGGAAGTTATAATAGATAACTTTACACCTGTATAACACACAAATTGTGGAGATAACTGAATATTAATTGTCTTACTTGATATTAAAAAACTGAGATTCAGGTCAATGAAGTAAATTAGAAAATAACTAACAATTATTTCATATTGCATATTTTTTTAGAACATACGTGATTCTAAAAAAGATCATGTTCTAACGAATAACTAAGGTTCTAGAAAAATTCCAAAGGGGTGAAAGACTCTTGAAAATGTGTACAGTAAAATCTCGGTAGCTGCCCCACTCCCTATTCTGACCACCTCCCTACACTAAACCCTTCCTACACTGACCCCTCCCTCCACTGACCCCTCCCCTACAATGACCCCTCCCTACAACGACCCCTCCTTACACTGACCCCTTCCCTATAATAATCCCCTCCCCACACTGACCTCTCCTTACAACCCCCTCTCTACATACATTACATTAACCTCCTCCCTACACGGACCCATCCCCACACTGACCTCCTCCCTACCTTGACCCCTCCCTACACTGACCCATCCCTACAATGACCCCCTCCCTACACTGACTCCACCCTACACTGACCACCTCCTTAAGTTGGCCTAATTTTCATACACTGGACAGGCACCACATGTGCTCAATGGAAGACTGACCTCTATATGTTGACCACCTCTGTGAGTTGTGTCTTGATCACTTGGGCAGTGATATGGTGAGAAAAGCAGAGACCTATCGAAGAAAAGGAGGAAAACGTCCCTCAGAGAAGTCAAGGAAGCCACATCTCGCTCGTTCAGACAAACGAGGGCAGTTAACATCTAAACGTCCAGGCCAATGATCCAAGAATTGCTAAAAAAGTTCACACAGAAATTTGGGGTGGCAGATTTCCAAGAATGCAAGTGGTTGGCTTAGGAAATTTAAACAGGAACACAAAATCTTGCAGAAAGTCAAGTGTGGTGAATCCAGTGAAGTCCCAGTAGAAGTTTTAGAGCGTTCATCAAAAAGTTCCCGGCTCCACCAGAGGCTTCCAAGGTCATGACATCTTTAACACCGACAAGCGGGAGTCTTTTTCAAGGTGATGTCTGACAGGGGCCTTGTCGTGAAGGTGACAAATGTAACAGTGGAAAACATTCTAAAGAAGATTTCACAGTTCTGCTTTTCACTACCTCGGCCAGAGAGAAACTAGAGCCCTTGGTGACTGGGAAATCAGCAAAGCCACACGCATTTAAGAACTTGAAGCTGAAGACCTCTCCATCACTTGGAGAACAATCAAGTGCACAGGGATGACTGGTGCCCTGTTTGAGGAGTGGGTAAGAATTATCAATCAAGAAATGAAGAAGAAATGTTCTGTTATACTGACAGTAGACAACTGTCCTGGCCACCTGCAAGTGAATCATCTCATAAACTTGACACGGAAATTTCTGCCTCCAAACACGACCCCCAAAATCCAACCTCTTGACAAGGCATTATTAAAACATTTAAATGTGCTACCAAGCCCAGCTCCTGCAGTGAGCCATCACTAACACACACACACCTGTGAAGCAACTTCATCTGCTGTGTCAGTCAGCACTCAGGATGCCATCCTCTGGATCAGTTCTGCCTAGAATAAAACTCAGCCAGAAATGACACACAAGTGTTTCAGGAAAGTTGGATTCATCATAACCCAAGAGCACGATGTTTTAGCCCCATCAGACAGTCCATCTCCCAAGGCAGAATTCGAAGGAGGAGATTTTGAAGGTTTTGTTGCAATGGATGATGAGATGGCAACCTGTAATGAACCTGACCCAGAAGCAATTCTCCAAGCAATACTGACAGAAGTACAAAGTGTGAAAGTGCATGAAGCAGCTGCTGAAGTGGAAGAAGCAAGTGAGTGTGATGCAGAAATCACAGAGGCTGAGGATGTCGGGCATCTGATAATGCAGTTGAAGTCACTTGCTGTGGAAAAATGTCCAAGTATGCTGAGTGGCGTAGCCGGCATTGAGAGTGCTTTCTCTCCTTATGTTTGTAGTAAGAATAAGAAACAGACCAGGATTGACTCTTTCCAGAAAGAATGATTAAACCGTGAGAAAACAGTAAACATATTGACTTTGTATGATACCATGTGCATGAGTTTACTATGTTTTGATTACATGTGATTCAGTTTGATATTCTCTGATGAACATTGTGTAACAAAGCAAAGCACGTGTGTGTCAGACAGCAGTGACTCCTACCTGCCACATCCAGGGCTGACCGGTTTGTTATAGTCCCTTAGATAGTCGATCTATAGAGGTTCTATTGTATATATTTTACAGACATAATATATAATATACAATGTGTATTATCCATGTTATGATACAAATATATATTTATACATGAAATGGATTTCATATACTATATAACTCCCTTCCCCTGAGTTTTTTTTTTTTTTTTTTTGAGACAGAGCCTCAAGCTGTCACCCTGGATAGAGTGCAGTGGCATCACAGCTCACAGCAACCTCCAATTCCTGGGCTCAAGCGAGTCTCCTGCCTCTGCCTCCCAAGTAGCTGGGACTGCAG
>CAUYRH010147111.1:0-10189 GCA_963574655.1 Perodicticus potto | reverse complement strand
CTGTAGTCCCAGCTACTTGGGAGGTGGAGGCAGGAGACTCGCTTGAGCCCAGGAATTGGAGGTTGCTGTGAGCTGTGATGCCACAGCACTCTATCCAGGGTGACAGCTTGAGGCTCTGTCTCAAAAAAAAAAATTTTTTTTGTTATTTTTGTTTTTATTTTGGGACAGGATCTCACTATGCTGCCCAGGATGGTCTCAGACTCCTGGGCTCAAGTGATCCTCCTGTCCGAGCCTACAGTGTGAGTAGCTGGGATTAAAGGAGTGAGCCACCATGTCTAGCTCATTTGCCAAAATTTTTATTGGCATATATAAGTTGTGAAAGTAATATATGTACATGGCAAAGTTTCAACCATACAAAAACACAGAAAATAGAAAACAAATCCATCCCTGCCCTGAGGTAAGTCATCAGTTCTCACCTTGTCCCCTTCAGCTACCTGACAGATGACCTCTCCAGTGGCCGGATTGACTGTGGGGAATGTTTTCTTGCTGACAGAGTCATGCCATTCATTGTCTATGAAGATCTACAAAGAGAAGGAAAGAAGTTCTCAGAACCAGCTGTCAACCTAATACCACCAATTTTATTGTTAAAAAAAAATCAGAACAAATATTACAAGATTTCTCTTTGGAGTAGTGTAGCCAAGAGATGAAAAGCACCAGCCTTGAAGACAATCAACGTGGAATTCCCACACTGCCAAGTAACTCTGAGTAAGTCATTTGACCTTTCAGTACTTTGGTTTCTTTGAAAAATGAAGAGAATGTTTCTACCTGTTCTAGTTATCTATTGCTGTATAACAAATCACTCTAAAACTCGGTGCTTAAAATGATCTATAATCTCTCACAGTCATGTCTTCTGAATAGGCTCATTTGGGCAGGTTTTGCTCACGTGGCCCCAATTCTGAGGGCGGCTGGGGCCAGAGTCTTCTGAACTCAAAAGGGCTGGATGAGCCTGAAGGCATCTTCACTGTCTGGTCTGGTACCATGTGATTGCTTGGGGTTCCTGACTGCATGGTGGTCTCAGGCTACTGGCTTCCCTAGAGAGTGTTCCAAAAGCCCCAGGAAGAAGCTAAAAGGTTTCCTAAGACCTAGCTTCAGAAGTCACATGGCCTCATTTCTGCCACCAAATTCTGTTGGCCAAAGTGAGTCACAAGCCCAGTTCGGATTGCCAGGTAGAAGAGAGGAGTTCTCCCCTTCTGCCTGGGAGCAGTAGCAAAGAATTTGCAGTCACCTTTCTCACAAGGTTGTCATGAGAACCAAATTAGATTATTCTTTCATACATTTAGTAAATGTATAGTATATACCTGAGACAGGTCAGGTATGCTCTGGAGCATAGGAAAAAACCAACACAGACCTTGTTCGCATTGTGCTGTCTTTTCTGGAGTACAGAAAATTAAAAAAGCAATCAAATACATAAGACAACCACTGTCTATAATGTTAAATACAAACAAGTAAAACAGGATCCAGAGACAGTGAGAAAGGGGGCAAATAAAGAACTTGGGCTTTAGTTCGAAGCTGTTCCGTTCCCTTCAGACTTGGGAAGCAAGTCTCCACAGTCACTTTACCAGTGTGAGGCAAGGCCACAGGTGAGGTAAAGGGAAGGACATTTAACTTTCTGCCTGCCTTCCTCAAGGGATCTCTTTGGCCCCAGCATCCCAGAATTGCCTGACCCTGGCCTGAGACCCAAGGAGTCGTCTGCAGTCACTCCAAGCCACAGTCTATGACCATAAACAAGACCAAGTCATCAAGTGAAGCCTGGAGCTTGGCTCACACCAGGGACCTAGGAGGGAGGCATGGTCAGGCTCAGCAGTCAAGGGCGGAAGTTCAAGACAAGAATCTCCATGAATCTAGACTCTTTGCTTCTAGTGTTTTCACTTGTTTTTGTTTTTGAGATAGGGTCTCACTGTCACCCAGCTAGGGTAGAATGCAACCTTCATAGCTCACAGCAACCTCAAACTGCCAGGCACAAGTGATCCTCCTGCCTCAGCCTCCTGAGTATCTGGGACTGTAGACGCTCACCCCAACAGCTGGTTGACTTTTCTCTTTTTCATAAAGATGGGGTCTTGGTCTTGCTCAGGCTGGTCTCGCTCAAACTCAGGAGCTCAAGCGATCTTCCTCCTGCCTTGGCCTCTTAAGAGTGCTAGGATTACAGGCCTGAGGCACCGTGCCCAGCCCCTCCTACTTTTGACACATAGTATAAGGCCTCCATGACTCCCGGTCTTTGTTTCTTCATCCAGAGAATGAGAATTGTGGTAGTACTCCCTTCATAAAGTGGTGTGTGCTGAGCCTAGCATAGAGCAAGTGCTCGATGCTATTACCATGGTGGGGTGATGACCAAGTGCCCCAGGAAGGAGCCAGCCAGGTAAAGACCTAGCAGGGCTCACACTCCCAGGCTGAAATTTGTTCCACACAATCCCTGCAGCGGAATCCACAGCTGTGCACCCACGAAAAAGGCTCTTGGCTTTTGGCAGAACGTGGGTAAACATCAATCAGATATTTAGAAACATGTCTGGCTCGGCGCCTGTGGCTCAACAGGCTAAGGCGCCAGCCACGTACACCTGAGCTGGCGGGTTCGAATCCAGCCCGGGCCCGCCAAACAACAATGACGGCTGCAACCAAAAAATGGCTGGACGTTGTGGCAGGTGCCTGTAGTCCCAGCTACTAGGGAAGCGGAGGCAAGAGACTCGCTTTAGTCCAGGAATTGGAGGTTGCTGTGAGCTGTGATGCCATAGCATTCTATCCAGGGTGACAGCTTGAGGCTCTGTCTCAAAAAAAAAAAAAAAACGACAACAACAAAAAAATAGAAACATGTCTGTGTGGTTTCATACTAGTCCACTGCTAATTTTTAGACAAATAACACCTTTGTTTCTTCCCCTCAAGGGCTGGGTCATTTCCATGGGGGGGCAGGGTGTGGCAAAAAAAGAGCTCAGGCTTGAAGCCAGGCAGATCTTGGACCAAAGTTCGACTCTGCTGTGCCTGGGCAAAGGGCCCTGAGCACGTGTGCCCTCCTCTCAGAAGCGGCCTTCTCCTCCTGGTAAACATGGAGCAGAGGGAGGCTCCCAGGGCTGCTGGAAGACCTACAGAGAGGAGCACACAGGGGTGGGTTTGGTTGGTCTTGTATTCCCTGCCCCCCAAGGAGAATGTCCACCTAGCCACCTGCACACCACAGAAACAGCATTATTAGATACTCATTATGGGAAGCCCCATAACAGTTCTACGACTTGAGACTTTAGCAAGCCTAGGTGAACTTTATCCTCTGTACTTCACAGAGGAGGATGCTGGAGCACAGCAGAGGGCAAACTACTTGCTCAAGGTCACAGAGCAGTGAGCGCAGAGCCAGGATTGGAACACGGGTCTTTGGGACCCCCAGGTCTGTGCTCTTGGCCCACTTCTACCAACCCCAACCTCTGATCAAAGCCCAAGTCTGCCTTCAAGGAAGTCAGAACGCTTACTCCTGAATCTCCATCTTTATGGTTTACCTACCACACCATTACAGGTTGATTTCACATTTTTATTCTCAATGTTGTAAAAGGCACTAACCTCAAAGCCAGAGAAATCTGGGCTTGGATCCTGACTCTATCTGTCACAGATTGTGACCCTGGGCACATCCTGTCCCTTTCTGGATTCTTCTTCTTTTTTTTTTTAAAAAAAACAGAGTCTCCCTCGGTAGAGTGCCATGGAATACAGCTCACAGCAACCTGCAGCTCTTGGGCTTAGGTGACTCTCTTGCCTCAGCTTCTCGAGTAGCTGGGACTACAGGCACCCACCACAACGCCCAGCTATTTTTTTGTTGCAGTTTGGCAGGGGTCAGGTTCAAACCCACCACCCTCAGTATATGGGGCTGGCGCCCTACTCACTGAGCCACAGGCACCGCCCTCTTTCTGGATTCTTTATCAAATACCTCTGGGGGCTGATGTACAGTTCCTCAGGTAGGACCCCACCCACAGTTGGTCACCACAGCATTGCTCTAGGTCTTGCAGCTCTCAAGTTACGAGATTCTCAGGTGAGAGGGCCAGGTCTGTACACTTCTTCCTGTGTTGTTCCCACCACGGCAGCATCCTAAATTAATTTGTGCTGAAAGGTTTTTGTTTGTTTGTTTTCTGTGTGTGCTGAAAGTTTTAACTTTATTTTGCAAAGACCAGGAAGTGTGATAGGGAGAAGTGGGCCAATCTGGCTAAACCCCCACACTCCACTCCTTCCTCCCTGGGCAGGGCACCATCCTCCTCTTCCATAGCATTTGCCTTCTGAAGCCCTGAATTTCTGAGTCACTCTTCACTATTGAATCAGGCTGAACTTTCTACAATCTCTCTTCCCTTCTCAACTGATAAAATAAACCCCAGTTTGTCTAGCAGGACCCTGGAAGCTTCCTCTGATCTAGATTTCCCATTTCCTTTCTCCTAGAGCCAGACTCAGTGGGCTCCCCTCCTCGGCGGAGGGGCTGGGCAGGAACTATTCCCACACTGAGCCTCTGCCGAAACTCTGGCTCAAGAGAGCAGAGTTTCACAGCAACTCCTCTTGAATCAACACAAGGGCAGACTCTAGGCCAAATGCTTTATAACCTCCTGGTGTGAAACCCAAAGCTTGGCTTACATAACACGCTTAGCTCTGGCAACCTTGTGGGGGAGGTGCCTAGCTCATACTTCCTCTTTATAGTTTCTAGAAGTAGAAAGATGCCAGCAGTCGACACTTTGAAACTGGACTGTTTGCAAAACGCACAAAACTTTTCCATCAAAAACTCTAATTTCTGGGCGGCGCCTGTGGTTCAGTGAGTAGGGCGTTGGCCCTGTATACCGAAGATTGCGGGTTCAAACCCAGCCCCAGCCAAACTGCAACAAAAAATAGCCAGGCGTTGTGGCGGGCACCTGTGGTCCCAGCTATTCGGGAGGCTGAGGCAAGAGAATCGCCTAAGCCCAAGAGTTGGAGGTTGCTGTGAGCTGTGACGCCACAGCACTCTACCAAGGGCAACAAAATGAGACCCTGTCTCTAAAAACAAAAACAAAAACAAAAATTCTAATTTCATCCCTGAGAATGTGAGAGGTTAAAAAAAAATCTCTAATTTCTACACATTGTAATAAATACTTCTCACTTTGTTTTGTAAAAGTTGGATTCGTTCACGGGTGCATTTGATTAACTTTAACCCATGGGCAGCACCATGCCAGGCACTAAATCAGACAGCTGAGTCACGGCTCCTTGGAGCTCAAGTACTGGCCAGGAGAGGCCAGTAAACAAGGAAACCAAAGAAGTGACTAGGGGTTAGGTGGCACCACTAAGCTGGGACCTGAAGGGTGACTGCAAGTACAAGCTCAGAGCTGGAGGAGCTGAAAGCACCCCTGCGGCTGCAGAGAGTGGGGGAAGGGAAAGCAGGACAGACACCGCAGCATCCATTCTGGCTTTCCATTTTCTGACATGCTCTTCTCAGTAACAATTTATCTTGGACCTTATTCCACCTCATTATTTTAAGCAACATAACATTCCTCAACATGGACAGACTATGGTTTAACCATTTTAGGACAAGTAACGCTATTCCTGCCATCTATTGTGGCAAGTATGTGTTGTCCAGGCTGGCCTTGAACTCCTGGGCTCAAACAACCCTCCCACTCCAACCTCCTGAATAGCAGCAGTAGAGGGCTAAGTTATGTTCAGTGGCTCTGATTTAAGGAGGCAGGACACATTCTAGAAAGCTCTCAGTTCAAACTTGGATGTGTGAAAGAATCACGATGTTCCCTAGGAAATCTCCATCCCTGGAATTCCTTATTGTCCCAAAGACTGAATGAGCAGATGCTGTGGTTTTCCAGCCTGAGTGATTCCTGATAGCATTTGCTTCTTAATTGGCAGTTAGGTAACTGTGTCCAATGAGGAGCAGATGCTATCTCCTGTCTCACAAGATTCCCAGGTGTAAAGATCAAGGTAAACACAGAATGCCACACACATACCCACTTCTGTACATACTGTCCAGAATCATGGGGTTGGCTGGGGTTAGGGTGAAGGGCAGTCATCTCCCCAGATTACTGGAGACATTCTGGCACCTGATCCCAACCCTGCCCTCCTCTCCTCCATGCCCAGGGGCTTTGGTTCTGCATTCCTGGATTTTAAGCCAGAAGGGTTGATTCAACTATAGGCTGTCGGGCAGGCAGGCGATGATTCAATTTGTCAGCATGCTTATGGTGTGGCAACCTCTTATCTTGCCATGATCGCCTTCCCTGGCCAATTTCACCACACCCTGTGTATCCCCATGTTCCCACTCACATAAACTCCCAAAAACTTTGCAGTAAGGTCCTTTTGAGTAGAAATATTGGGTTGCCATTAAGCAATCCTTTTCCTCCCTCCTGGAGCACAAAATGGTAAACATAGTTTCATAAGTGGCAACCATTCATATTTTCAGTAAATATTTACTGAATAGCAATCCTATGCCAAGCCTGGTGCTAGGGATACAAATGCAAACATGGCTCCTTTCTTGTTTCAAATGTGATTCAACTGCCCCTTAAATATTTATATCCTTGTCTGCCCAGCAGAGTCTGGTCACGAGGCAGCACAGCCTGTGCTAAAGGCTTGTGTGGCAGAACATGGCAGAACTGCATTTGAAGCCTGGTGTCAAACCATTAACTCAATGTGAATTTGACCTCCCTAAGCCTCAGCCAGGAATTTGAGGATGCAGAGAGGTATGATGATGCCACTGCACTCTAGCTAGCCAAGGGGACAATGTCTCAAAAAAAAAAAAAAAAAAACTCCTCCTAAACAAGCAGTCAACCAGCATGGTGAGTGGAGAGACAGTTCACTTGACATGTTCAGCATGAAGTCCCACCAAAATACTGATTTTGTATATTCTATAAGAATCTCTCAGGGGGACAAGAAAAAATAGTTACTACTGTATATGTACTATTAACAGTGATTCCCAGCAGGGAGGTCAGAGGACCATTATTTTCTATCTTTTCTCTTTTAATATTTGCTCACTGAGGCTGGGCACTGTGGCTTATGCCTGGAATCCCAGTTACTCAGGAGACTAAGGCAGGAGGATCACTTGAGCTCAGGAGTTGAAAGCTGCAGTGAGCTGTGACTATGCTGATAATGCACTCTAGGGCAGCACCTGTGGCTCAATGAGTAGTGTGCTGGCCCCATATATCAGAGGTGGTGGGTTCAAACCTGGCCCCAGCCAAAAAAGAAAAGAAATAAAAAATCCAATAGTGTATTAACATTTTGGGTGGCGCCTGTGGTTCGAGTAGGACGCCAGCCTCTTATACCAAAGGTGGCGGGTAAACCCGGCCTCAGCCGAACTGCAAAACAAAAAAATAGCTGGATGTTGTGGCGGGCACCTGTAGTCCCAGCTACTTGGGAGGCTGAGGCAAGAGAATCGCCTAAGCCCAAAAGTTGGAGGTTGCTGTGAGCTGTGTGATGCCACAGTACTCTACCGAGGGTGATAAAGTGAGACTCTGTCTCTGCAAAAAAAAAAAAAATGCACTCTAGCTGGGGAGACAGAGACCCTTTCTCTACGAAATGCTCACAGGGTGTTAGATTTTAAAGAAATAAAACACTTCAATAAACCAGAGTCCCTTTTCATCACTACCCACAAGCACAGTCCCCTTCCCCCCACTGCCTGCCTACCCTCACACCAGCCAGTCTTTTCCCTCCAGTATAGTCTTATTCATTTTATTTTATTTATTTATTTTTTTTTTTGAGACAGAGCCTCAAGCTGTCACTCTGGATAGAGTGCCGTGCCATCACAGCTCACAGCAACCTCCAATTCCTGGGCTCAAGCGAGTCTCCTGCCTCAGCCTCCCAAGTGGCTGGGACTACAGGCGCCCTCCACAACACCCGGCCATTTTTTGGTTGCAGCCATCACTGTTGTTTGGCAGGTCCAGGCTGGATTCGAACCCACCAGCTTAGGTGTACGTGGCTGGCGCCTTAGCCTGTTGAGCCACAGGCGCCGAGCCGTCTTATTCATTTTATATGGAGATATGTCTGTTTACATTCAATATAAAGTTTGCTTAGTATAGTTTTAGTTGGTTTCATGTTGTGCAGAGTGCTGGACATCTGTCCCCATGAAACGTTTTCGAGATACCTTATTATTCATACAAATCCAGCTACTTCTTGGTTGGATGCGTAGAGCTATTTCTTCCTCTTGACTGTAAGACAGGTTGTTCATTTATTTCCTGGGAGCCCACAGTAGGTTATTTCCTAAATTGTTGCCGATACAAACTATGTTGCAGTGAACAAGTGTACAATGCCTGGCTGCCTGCCTGTGAGTTTCTACCTTGGAAACTTCTATGATGCTTGACTCTTTGTACTAAGGATGTATTAATTTGTCATCAGAAAAGTCAATATTATCTCGGAAGCTAAGCAGGGTTGGGCCTGGTTAGTACTTGGATAGGAGAAGAGTCAATATGGGGAGATCCTTTCTTCATTGCCTTTTTGTCAGTTCTCTATTTCCGGAGTCCTGTGGTCAAGAGACCAAGAATAAAAATACAAGTTTAACTCACCTCAAACTCCCATTCAACTTCACCACAACCTAACTCACGCCTTGGGGAAACAAACTACCACCAAACATCCACATCAAATGGAGTATTATCACCATTATATTGTAAGCTCAAAGCATCACTGTCTTCCTAGCTCTTATTTAAGGCTACAATCAATAGGAGGCACCAGTGGCTATGAGCCAGGTACTGCCAGTGCTGTTTGATCATCATAGCAACCTTATCATGTAGATGGGATTTTACTCCATTTTTCAGATGAGGCAGCTGAAGTAGAGTCCATGCCTATACACACTTCCCTTCTTCCCAGACTTATTTTTCTCCATAGCACTAATCACCTTGAACCATACAATGCACTTCACTTAGTTATCTTTCTCCACCTCTAAGGATGTAGTGGAGATAGTGGTCTATTTTGCTCATTGGATCTGGGGTGCTCAGGAAATGTTTTTTGAATCAATGAAGCCTCCCAAAGTGAGTGGTATGCATTCTGAAATGGCATCTCACAACATTGTCTTCTGTTAGTATTGACAAATATGAATTAGTGATGTTGAAGATGAAATTGTTAGCCATGCTCCAGCCAGAGGGATTACATTGCTAAAACTATAGTCCCTTGGGTTTTCCTTTGAGTTGTCTTTCCAGATCTTTTTTTTTTGAGACAGAGCCTCAAGCTGTCACCCTGGATAGAGCACTGTGGCATTACAGCTCACAGCAACCTCCAATTTCTGGGCTAAAGCAAGTCTCCTGCCTCCGCCTTCCAAGTAGCTGGGACTACAGGTGCCCGCCACAATGCCCGGCCATTTTTTGGTTGCAGCTGTCATTGTTGTTTGGCGGGCCCAGGCTGGATTCGAACCCGCCAGCTCAGGTGTATGTGGCTGGCACCTTACCCGCTTGAGCCACAGGCGCCGAGCCTTTCCAGATCTTTTTTATTTTTTCTTTTTTTTGAGTCTCACTTTGTTGCCCTGGTAGAGTGCGATAGTGTCATAGGTCACAACAACCTCCAACTCTTGGGCTTAAGCGATTCTCTTGCATCAGCCTCCCAAGCAGCTAGAAGCCCACCACAATGCTTAGCCATTTTTAGACAGGGGGTCTTGCTCTGGCTCAGGCTGGTCTCGAACTCCTGAGTTCACGTGATCCCCCAGCCTCGGCCTCCCAAGTGCTGGGATTACAGGCGTGAGCCACAGCACCCAGCCGTCTTTCCAGATCTTAATTACTTTTCAAGTCAGGAAGGGGAAAACGTATAAAAATTGAAAATCAGTTTCATTGACTCAGGTTTGTCCCTGAAACTCCCCAAGGATGAGAAATGTTGCTCTTTGGGAAGCGTGCCCACCATCAGGTCCTCTTGTCCTAACTTTCTCCTGAGAGCCCACATCCCTCCAAATGCCCTTGGGAGGGAAAACCCAGCGCCAACACAGTAGCTCCTTTTGGGAAACTGACTCCAGAACAGTTGGATGAACTTCAATGAACCAATAACCCCCCAGGGAGGAGTCTAAGTATGTGATCTAGTTAGTACCCAGAGTCCCTGGTAAGAGGCTTTAGCGCTCCTGCTAGTAGGAGTCTGCAACAAGGTGACATTGGAAATAGCTCCAAGAGGCTCGGCGCCTGTGGCTCAACGGGCTAAGGCGCCAGCCACGTACACCTGAGCTGGCGGGTTCGAATCCAGCCCGGGCCCGCCAAACAACAATGACGGCTGCAACCAAAAAATGGCCGGGCGTTGTGGCGGGTGCCTGTGG
>CAUYRH010147110.1:0-12772 GCA_963574655.1 Perodicticus potto | reverse complement strand
CTTCCTCAGGGTGTCCAGAAGCCTCATGCTGTCTCCCTGTGTCCCCAAGGGGAAGTTCCTGGGTAGATCCCACCTGCCAGAGATGCCTGAAGTCCTCTCTCCCCAGTCTCACCGTGCCCAGCCGCAAGGAAGCTGTTACTTGGCTGCCATCTTGCTCCGCCTCCAACAAAAGACTACTTTTTAAGAAATCTTTTTCTGATGTATTCTCTTTTAGGTTTAAAAGGTAGCAGTATTTCTAGGGTAGTATGAGGAAATTATTTTTATTACTTTATTTAGAGCCAAAAATGTTCATTCTCTGTTTCAGATTTTTAATTTACATTTCATCTTACAACCGGGCGCCGTGGCTCTTGCCTGTATATTTAGCACTCTGGGGGGCCAAGGCGGGTGGGTTGGAGACCAGTCTAAACTTAAAGAGCTAGACCTCATCTCTAAAAATAGCTGGGTGTTATGGAGGGCTCCTGTACTCACAGCTACTCAGGAGGCTGAGGGAAGAGAATCGCTTAAGCCCAAGAGTTTGAGGTTGCTGTGAGCTGTGTCACCATAGCACCTACTGAGGGTGACAAAGTGAGACTCTATCTTTAAAAAAAAAAAAAAAGTGTTTCGGGCTGAGAGGAGTAGAAGAACTTTTTATATTTCTCAGGGAATTTAATAGATAAGTAATACATGCACATAAATAGAAACCTTAACTGAAATTTGTTAGCATAAATCACAAATTCACAGTGTATCACTCTGAAGAGCTCTGGACTTTTTTCCTATAGTGCTTAACAGGAATTTAGAAAAGTAATATTGGAGGATCTACTATATCTTAAGTACTTTACATTATATTATGTGTTAAAAGAATCCTATTAAAAGTTTGATTATATTCCTATTATCTGAATCCTGCTGGTATAGGTGGTTGAAAGGGAAGATACTAGAATTCTGCATGACAAAAAATCAGTACGAACTTGAAAAGTGTCTGTAATGTAGATTAAAAGTAAATATCACTAATTATAGATAACAAATAATTTTTTTTTTTGAGACAGTCTCACTTTTGTTGCTCTCAGTAGAGTGCTGTGGCATCACAGCTTACAGCAACCTCAAACTCTTGGGCTCAAGCGATTGTCTTGTCTCAGCCTCCAGAGTAGCTGGGACTACAAGTGCTTGCCACAATGCCCGGCTATTTTTAGGGACAGGATCTCACTCTTGCTCTTGCTTGGGCTGGTCTTGAGCTCCTGAGCTGAGGCAATCTACCCGCCTTGGCCTCCTAGAGTTCTAGGATTATAGGTGTGAGCCACCATGCCCGGCCTGATAAATAATTTTAAATCATAAGAAAGATTCCAGTGCAAATGCTCAAGAAGTCAAATTTTCATTTATGTTTTGTTTTGTGAATTGAGAAGTTTATTGGGAAAATACACTCATTTTCACTAGTAATCAAAGAATTGTAAATTGTTTACTCTTTCTTGAAGACAAATTGGCAATATATACCAGCATTTTATGTGTATTTATTGACTTCTAGGAAGTTACTTAAAGAAAATAAAGGATGCACATAAATTTATGTAAGAATATAACCACATATATTTATGTAAGCATATAACAAAACACCATTTCTTATGGTATTAAGAAAAACTAGAACTTGATAGTACTTAAGGAAGTAAAAACAGATTTTATTCAGGAATATTGCAATAGGAGAAAAGAGACCTCAGTATAGAATTGGGCCCAATTTCAAATACAGCATGGGCAAGTGGAAACTTATAAGCAGGGAGGAAGTTGGGGTTTGTAGATGGAAATTACTAAGAGGAAATTTTGGGGGTAAGGGGGAATTCTGGTTCATACAACAGGATTGTTGCTGAGGACAGACTGGGTTGATCAGACATCACCTGGCGCTATGGTTCCTAATTCTCAGGCCCTGGGCTATTACTTGTCTGAGCCCTGTTAGGAACCCAGCTGAGAGGTGAGGGCGGGTAAGGCAGCAACGCTTCCATCTATATTTACAGCTTCCCTGAAGGCTCACGCCAGCCCCTGAGCTCTACCTCCTGTTAAATCAGCAGTGGCATTGGATTCTCATGGGAGTGTCAACCGAACTATAAACTGCGCATGTGAGGGATCTAGGTTGCATGCTCTTTATGAGAATCTAATGCCTGATCACCTGAGGTGAAGAAGTCATGTGCTTAAATCATCCAGTAACCATTCCCCTTTCCCCCACCCCACAGTCTGTGGAAAAATTGTCTTCTATGAAACTGGTTCCAAGAGCCAAAAAAAGTTGTGGGCCTCTGACCTGGGGGATAGTGGAGAGTGAGGAGCCCAATTAGATACTGAGAGTGACCATTTATGGAGGATGGGGTTCTCTTTTTTTTTTTTTTGAGACAGAGCCTCAAGCTGTCACCCTGGATAGAGTGCCATGGCATCACAGCTCACAGCAACCTCCAATTCCTGGGCTCAAGCGAGTCTCTTGCCGCCACCTCCCAAGTAGATGGGACTACAGGTGCCCGCCACAATGCCCAGCCATTTTTTGGTTGCAGCTGTCGTTGTTTGGCGGGCCTGGGCTGGATTCGAACCCATCAGCTCAGGTGTATGTGGCTGACGCCTTAGCCCACTGAGCCACAGGCGCCGAGCCAGGATGGGGTTTTCTTGCTAAACTGACTTAACCAGGGTTCTTGCTAAAACTGTATTTAATAAGGAAGTACAAGATTGGCCTGGGAGAATGTTCAGGAGCCTGACTAAAGTTTGATTACCAAAGAATCTTTGTCAGTGGTCCAAAATTGGAAATAACTCAAATGAATGTCCCTGAATTTGAGTTGTCGGACATTTCCTCATGATTAGATTCCTTGATAGGAATATTACAGAACAGACTGAGAAGAAGAGAATTCAACCATGTGACCAATTTTAATACTGTTCCAATACTAAAGACAACAGCGTAGATCAATTGATTAAAGTAGTAACTACCAGGTTTCTAAAGTTACTCTTTATACTTTTTAAATTCATAAGTGTTTGTTAGGCAGTACTTTGAAATCATTTAAATATCTTTCTCCTCAGATTGCTGATTAATTCATATCATTACGACTTTAGTTTATTCAATGGGTTATAATTAGTTACTATCATTGTTTACTTTGTTTTTTGCAGTTTTTGGCCCGGGGCTGGGTTGAACCTGCCACCTCTGGCATATGGAACGGAGCCCTATTCCTTCGAGCCACAGGCACCATCCCTGTTGTTGTTTACTTTAATGCTGAAATTGTTTGCAGTTTGGTCAGTGTGAGCCCCTTTTAGCTGTCTTCTCCGTCCTTTTGTCATATCCTATCATTCTTTGGGCATTTCTTGGCTTTCTGGAAAGTACACAGATTTTTCAGGCTCATTTTATATTTTTCTTTTCTTTCTTTCTTCTTCTTTTTTTTTACTTTGAGATAGGGTGTCTCTCTGTTGCTTCAGTGAGAGTGCAGTGGTGGTGCCATAGCTCACTGAGGCCTCAAACTCCTGGGCTCAAGCAGTCTTTCTGCCTCAACCTCCCCAAACATGCCTGGCTAATAGTTCTATTTTTTATAGAGTCTGCACAGGCTGGTCTCAAACTCCTGACCTCAAGCAATTCTCTCATCTTGGTCTTCCAAAGTATTAAGATTGCAGATGTGAGCCATTGTGCCTGGCCTCGTTTTGTACTTTTCTTCCACAGATTTAGAATCAAACATTCCTTTCTTTTAGTGGAAAATGATATTTAGAAACCAAGATGTATGTGTTGCTGCTTCCAGGTCCTCTTGGTGAACGAAGCTAGGGACTATGTGTGTGTTTGCATATATAAAATGTTTATACAATAATATAAACGTTTAAAAAATACATACTCTTATTCACATGTTATTTCTTTCTCTTTATTGGATCCATGAATTTACAGAGGTGTCCTTAATATCAGGCTGCTACTTCATAGTTCTTCTTAGAAACTCTTTTATTTAAATTCCCATCTCACCTTGTTTGGGCTCTAATAACTTGCTCTGGGCTAACGCAGCTTTAATCTGAAGCAGATAACTTTCCTTAGTCTGTTCCTAATTGCTTTCTTACTGAATAGTTCAAGAAGAATTGGGAAAGAGATCATGATCTGTACCCTCACATTAACCTGAAATAAAAAAACCCAAAGAATTGGGAAAGAGGGCCTTTATTCTTTTAAAGGATAACTATTTTGTTTTTTGGACACAATGGGAAAATAACTGATAATAGTTATGACTATTACTGTAATAATAAGTATCTGTAAGTTACCATTACAGATTCTTAAAGTTCTGGGCTTTTAAATCTGATCATATTTACTGCTACAATTTGAGTCCAGTTTGAGTTGGGCTGGGGGCAGGTGATATAAGTAGTTTCCTGTGGCTTATGACTTTGGAACCAAGCCACAGTAAGACCCTTAATTCTTAGATACTCATCTTTACCACAAACAAATCATTAGGGACATTATGTTTACATTACATTATACAGCTACTTTTCCTCCTTTTTTTGCACACTCAGGGATGAGGACTGGCATCTCAAAGGCCACATTTTTCCTTCTAGGTGTAGTCTATTCTCTTCATCTTTTTTAAAACCTCATAGATGAGCATTTATTCTCTATAGGTGCTTCTAGTGTACCCATGCTTGAAGTTTGGAGGATGAACCAAAACTCAGACTGCTGATGGTACATAGATTCCTTTGGCCCCTCCTTCCTCCTTATTTATCAGCTTTACTTACTCTTTGTTTTGTTTGCTTTACCTTGTTTGCTTCTTACTGGGTCTTTCCCTAGATAGAATTGTGATGGGATTTTAGTCTTCGTTTTCCTTAAGTCTACTGTGGCACTGTTTTTGGAATACACTACTCCTTTCAGAAACTCAAACTTGACCTTATAAACTGCATCTGCAATGTATATGTCTCCTGCACCTGCATACTCCATGTCTAGAAGATAGCATCCCAATTAGATCCCAGTGACTCCTATGGTCGCTATGTCATAGAAGGCAATTTGATACTGTATGTGTCCATTCTTCCTTCTTCTTCCTAATATTGGCCTTAGACAGCAAATGATCTGATTCTTTAGGTCTTACTCCTAGTGTAAATGGAATGATGATATCTTCCTCTATATCTTGATCCTGAAACAGAAAGTTTTTCTCGCTTTCTTTTTAGAACTCTTCAGAACTAAGTAAATTATGTTTCAAATTAGCCTTCTAGATTACTTCTTTCAAGACTTGTCATAATGTATATTGTTTTTGTTCCTACACTTTCTTTGTCATAGTGTATATTATTATTTTTTTAATTATTATTATTTTTTTTTGTAGAGACAGAGTCTCACTCCATCACCCTTGGTAGAGTGCCGTGGCGTCACACAGCTTACAGCAACTTCCAACTCCTGGGCTTAGGCAATTCTCTTGCCTCAGCCTCCTGAGTAGCTGGGACTACAGGCGCCTGCCAGTGTATATTATTTTTCTTCCTATATATATGTTCTTTGGCTCTATGAGAGCCAAAGAATATATACAGGAACATGTATATATGTTGGGTGAAATTTATAAGTATAGTTATATAGGAGAAAACAGTTTGAACATTTTTACTATAAGAGGATGGATTGGTCATTTAACAACATGGAGATACAAGAGAATACTCATTAAGTGTATTTGGGTGCATTGATTGGAAAGAGTGAAATAGGATCAGATGGTGGAAATTAACTATACATGGTAGTTCAAATACAGATAGCGACATAAAATAGTAGGAAATAAACAGCGAAGTATAAACCAGGTGGGAATATTGATCTCTTAAAAGGTAGGAGTTGGTAATAATTAAAGGAATCATTTCTGCAGTTAGCATTAATTGAAGACCTTCTAAGATGTCAGGTTCTCTGGGCTGTAGAGATGGATGAAAAAAATGAAGGTTCTGCTTTCAAAACGTTTAATATAGTAGTTAGAAGGAAATTTTAAAAAAGAATTGAAATACAGTGTTACAAATGCAATTTCAGGTTATATATTGTAATTACAGTAAGGACACAAATGAGAGAATGTCAGTTCTCTTTGAATCCTTTAAGAAAGGTTTCTCAGATGTTCATTGGGTTATATTTGCCAGACTAGACTCGTGGGCAGTCAGTGTGTAGCAGAAGTCGTTTCATGATTGAAAACTACCAGTTTTTGTGGTAACGGAGGTCAAACTAAATTTGCAATCAACTGTTTCTATTTTGTTTGTTTTTAAAAATTGCTTTTAGTTGTAAATTTATTTTGGCACTTAGTGCTGAATAGAAAGGTTTATGAACCTTGTTTAGTGAGTCAAAATTTACTTTTCTCTTACCTCTTCAGCCCATAGGTAAAAAGATTGCTTAGTATGATTTTTACACTTGTAACTGACATTTTTGCATGAAAGCATCTAAGAAAACCTTGTTAATTATTAGATTTTATTGTTATCCAAATAGCAATGGGTGTTTAAAAGATAAATTGCAATGTTGTTGTTGACTGTCATAAAGATGTTATTTTTCTTTAAATCCTTAAATGGTTATTTTTCTTTTACAGGCAGTAGAACATCTAGTGCAAAATTGCCCTCAGTTCCAACAGTTGGTTCAGTTTCACAAGACCCAGTTTCAAATATGAGGTATTTAAGTTATTCACTTGGCTATTATGGTTTATGCCTTTTGATGACTCTTAAGTTATCTACCTACATTGCTTCCCTCCCTTACCCTTTACCCTTCCTCCCTCCCTTCCTTTCTCCTTTTCTCCCTTCTTCTCTCCCTCCCTCATTTCTTCCTTCTTGCCTTCCTCATATATAACATTTAGAAGCTTGCGAATATTTCCTAAGTTCATTTAATTTTGAAGGTTTATGAGTTGTAAAAGATTAATAAGTGACTATTTGTGATACAGAAATTGGTATGTGTACTTATAACATATATATGAGTTTATGGATTATGTGTCAAATGATTTCAAATTGGAAGTTTAGGATTTGTTGTTCCTCTCTCTCTCTTTTTTTTAATGTGCTTCTCTTGCTCTCTTGCCTAGGTATAGTGCCATGGTGTTAGCCTAGCACACAGCATCCTTAAACTCCTGGGCTCAAGCAATCTTCCTATAGCTGGGACTGCTGGCCTGAGTAATTTTTCTATTTTTAGTAGAGACGGGACTCACTTTTGCTTAGGATGGTCTTGAATCCCTGAGCTCAAAGTGATCCTCCTGCCTCAGCCTCTCAGAGTACTGGTATTAGAGGCATGAACCATCATGTCCTGCCTTTGTTGTTCCTCTATTATAAAAATACTGAAATAGTAAGTGACAACAAGTCCAGTGAAGCTACATTGGTACTGAATTATAGATAGATTTTTTACTGTCATTTAGTATGTTTAATTGGGAATATGCATTTCAGAGTTTAATTTGGAATGCTGGGGCAGGGCCTGTGGCACAGTGAGTAGGGCACTGGCTCCATATACCAAGGGTGGTGGGTTCAAACCCGGCCCCAGCTAAGCTGCAACAATTAAATAGCCGGGCATTGTAGCGGGCGCCTGTAGTCCCAGCTACTTGGGAGGCTGAGGCAAGAGAATCGCCTAAGCCCCAAAGTGGGAGGTTGCTGTGAGCTGTGACGCCATGGCTCTCTACTGAGGGTGACAAAGTGAGACTCTGTCTCTAAAAATAAAACCACAAAAAACATTTGGAATTCTGTGAATGTGTTTTCTACCACTGGAGCCTTAGTGGTCATAGAGTTTTGATTTTTCTGACTACAATTTGAAAATCCATAGTACTCCACGAATGTTGGCACTAGGAGGTTAGAGTATAAGCTGGTAGTTGTGATATCTTCTGGGCATAGAAAGTTCTGTGAACTATACAGAGGGAAATAGTATTTAGGATAGTATCTATAAGGAGATAGTTACTGATGGCAGAATTTTAAAAAAGTTTGTGCTGATCATTTCAGTAGCAACTGCTTTCTTGGTATTTACCTACATTGCTTTGTGAATTGGAAGTACTCCTGGTGTGAATTTAGAAAAGCAGTGGCTCTTTCTATACTTATTTGATTGTAAGTTAGAAACTAAAATTATAGATACCTTTGAACTTCCTGAAATGCAGGGACTCGTTTCTTTTTTAAATTACTTAAATATATGTATATATATTTTTATGACTACAGGTACATATAGTCACAAAGACACGTCTAACATTTAAACTGAGATAACTGTAAATGTTCCTATATAGTATATTATCTTCAAATGAAAAATTGTTAAGAAAAATTAGAAAGAAATTATCTCCCAAGTAGGTCGGACTATGGTGTGAGCCACTATGCCTGGTAATTAAAAAGATTTTTTTATTCTAGTGATGTCTCACCATGTTGCCTAGGCTGTTCTTGAACTCCTGGCCCCAAGTGATCCTCCCACCTTGGCCTCCTAAAGTGCTAGGATTATAGGCATGAACCACTATGCTGTGCCAATAGAGTGTATGTAGATTCTTATGATGGGCCTAAGATGAAAGTGTTTTAATTTGGCTAGTTAAAACTTCCAGTAAGAACTGATGCTTAGAGTGTTTGTTAGGGCTGAAGGTGGCAAGATAGATCAGGACAAAAAAAATGAATATTCCAAGCGGAAGCAATATTGTGCTTAGCAGTAATGCCTCTTAAGATAATTCAGTTTTTTTCACATTGATTTATATTTGTGTGGAAATACGTGCTTCACTTTAGAAACTAGAAAGTTGATACATTCTACTGAAGTCCAGGTAACTTAACTGACTTTTCAATAGTATTACAGAGAGACTTGAGCATGCTTTGGAAAAGGCAGCTCCTCTTCTGCGAGAGATTTTTGTGGATTTTGCACCTTTTCTTTCTCGGACCCTTTTGGGTAGCCATGGGCAAGAACTGCTTATTGAAGGAACAAGTAAGTGATTTTTCTTTATTTCATTTATAAGTATTTTATATTGGTAAAACACTTAAACAGACAAGAGATGCATGGGGTTTCATTGTTTGTTTTCAGCCTTTGACAAGGCTTCTCATAGAGTCTGTATCTTTTGAAGAATATATCATGTCTCTGTTATATTCTAGTCCATGCAAAATTTTTATCAGTGATTTGGATGAAGGAGAAAATTATGTGTTAAACCAAAGCATGAAGAATTTTGTTTTGTTTTTTTGGATATATTAAGCTATTTGTTTAGAGAATTGGAGAGACTAGTGTCACAGGGTTTTATTTGACCTTAAAATCTATATAAACAAGAGTATGGTATATTGCCACATATTAAAAAAGACTACATTATTAGTCTTTATTAGTAGAATTCTGCTTTACAAATAAGTAGACATAACAGAGTTGTGCTCTATCCTGCTTATCTATCGTATATAGATTACGGAGTCTTGTCTAGGTAGGATACTTTCAGATTGTGTTAAAGTACATAGCATGCAGAAGTAGAATTCTGAGGGGATTGAAAACCATGCTAGTTGTTGAATGGATGAGGAATAATGGGATTTCTTATTTTTTGTGTTTGGCATTTGCCATGTAGCAAGTGTCTTCAGGTATTATAGAGGGTAACAACCAAGTAAAAGTTGACTTACCCTGAATTTCGTTAGGGAGCAGATAATCAGTTCAGTTACAGGATAATGTTTCAAACAATTAGGTCTGTTTAAAAGTGTAGCAGACTAGGGTTGGGCGCGGTGGCTCAGACCTGTAATCTTAGCACTCTGGGAGGCCAAGGCGGGTGGATTGTCTGAACTCAATAGATCCAGACTAGCCTGAGCCAAGAGCAAGACCTCGTTTCCAAAAATAGCCAGGTGGTGTGGTGGGTGCCTGCAGTCCCAGCTATTTGGAAGGCTGAGGCAAGAGACTCGCTCGAGCCCAGGAGTTTGAGGTTGCTGTGAGCTATGATGACACTATGGGACTCTACCCAGAGGGACAGAGTGAGACTCTGTTTCAAAAAAAGAAAACGAAGTTTTGCAGACTGATTTCAAAATACTAGTCTTCATCCCCATAACTAAGATTTTATTTTAAGGAGAAGCTAGAAGACTTTCAATAATGATAGAAAATTAATTTTTGTGTTCAAAACTATGTGGATCAAGGGATTGCTAAATATGGCTTATCTTTGTCTGTGGTTGATGATTTAGGTCAGGATAAGATACTTATAATCTCCTAAAGCTAAAAAAATCGTGGGAAAACCCTTTCATCTATACTCCAGTGTCTTTATCAACTTATAGCTTTAGTTATCATATATATTTTTTTCTTGGTTAACTGTAGTTAGAAGATCGCCTAAGGAATTTCTTAAAACTTATGGAAAAAGTCCTGCTTTTGCAGAAATAAGGATATGCTAGAAATGCAAGATGTTGGTTGTGTCTGGGAGTTAACTGTGGGGTATGAACCCTTCATTTGACTTTTTTTTTTTCTTTTGGAGTTGTAGTCTCACTCTGTCACTCTGGGTAGAGTACCATGGTGTCATCATAGCTCTCAGCAACCTGAAACTCTCGGGCTCTAGTGATCCTTTTGCCTCAGCCACCTGAGTAACTGGGACTACTGGTATCTGCCACAATGCCTGGCTAGTTTTTCTATTTTTAATAAAGAATTGGTTTCACTCTTGCTCAGGCTGGTCTCAAACTCCTGAGCTCAAGCATTCTACCTGCTTCATTCTATCAGGTTCTAGGATTTACAGAGGTAAGCTACTGTACCTGGCCAGGACTTTTATTTATGAAGTAATCATATTTTAAAAGAATTGAATTAGGAGCTGGGTATGGTGCTCAAGCCTGTAATCTTGGTTACTCTAGAGGCTGAGGCATTGGGAATACTTGAGGCCAGGTGTTTGAGACCAGCCTGGGCAACATAGTGAGACCTATCTCTACAAAAATTTTACAAAATTAACTAGGCATGGTGGTGCGTGTCCATAATCCCATTTATTCAGAAGGTTAAGGCTGTAGCTACGATTTTGCCACTGCACTTCAACCTGGGTGATAGGGCGAGACTCCATAGCTTATAAAAAAGGTTTTTTATTTTTTAATTTAAAATAAAATTGAACTAAAAAATTACAGGGCTTTTCATTAATTTATGTTTCATATATCAAACCTTTATTTTTTCAAGTGATTTGTCAACTTACAAACTTAAATCCACTTTACTCATTAAAAAGTAAGTAAAGTGACCTTGCTGCTTAGTAGTTGGTCTTTGGATTTTATGATAGATACAACAACATAGGATAATATTAGATATCCAGAAGTATTAGTAATTAATAATTCTAGATCCCTGAAAAAAATCTAATTTAGAATTAATTTTTTACTGGTAAATTCCCGTAAGATGTTAAGAGGGAAGAAAATGTACTGTTGCTCATTGTAAACTTGAACAGTGCTTAGATATTGAATTGTGCTCATAAAAATAGCATACAAATCTGAGTTGTTTTGCAACTTAGGTATGTATTTTAAGTTGGGAGGGATATTTGGTGTTGTGGTTTTATGCACCATAAAGCAGAAAGGTTTTGAGAGGATACACTACTGTATAAACAATGCAACACTATACAAAAAGCATTGCTATGAAAGGCAGGAGCTCTTGGTTTTAACTCTGTTGTCGCCAGTGACTAGCTGTGTGATCAGGCTTAGAATGTTTATTAATTTTTAAACATTCTAATAAGTTAAAAAAAAATTTAAAAACATTTTAAATAAAAATTTTAAATATTTACTAAAGTAGGAAGTACAGTATTCCATGAACTTATACCAAACCATCTTTCCTTTCCTTTTTTTTTTTAAAGACAGAATCTCACTCTGTCACCCTGGGTAGAGTGCTGTTGCGTCATAGCTCATTGCAACCTCAAGCTCTTGGGCTCAAGATACCTTCTTGCCTCAACCTCCCCAGTACCTAAGACTGGCCAGTTTTTATATTTTATTTTATTTTTTTAATAGAGATGGGGGTCTCACTCTTCTTCAGGTTCGTCTCGAACTCCTGAGCTTAAGTAACACACCCACCTCAGCCTCTCAGAGTAGTAGGATTACAGGCGTGTGCCACCATGCCCAGCCTAAACCATCTTTATTTTTTCATAATTATTTGCTATTTCTACATCCTTTTGTTTTGCTTTAGTATTTAAAATAATCTCATATAATCTCATATAATCATGTGATTTCACCCCTGACACAAAAGGTATTTTCATAACATAATTAGTGTTATTATTACACTAATGATATTAACAGTAGTTTCTTAATATCACCTAATATTTCCCTATGTTTATCTTTGTCTAAAAAGTATCTTTATATAATTGAGTTTCTTCCAATTAAGATGCAAACAAAATTCACTTACTATAGGTGGTTAGTTTTCCTAAGTCTCTTATAAGTCCTTATTAATACAAAATAGTTTCTTACATTCTCCCTTTGTTTCCATTTGCTTGGTTATTCCCTAGCATGTTACATATTTTGGGACTCTGGCTATTTCTCTATCCTATGTATTTTCTAAAGACTTGAAGTTAAATCTAAAAGCTCAGTTGTCTGTAATATTTCATACTACATCATGCCTGGAGTCCATACTGTCTCAATTTAGTGATAGGCAGTTATAATACTTTGTAAAGAGTGATATTTTATAACTTTTATTTTATTTTATTTATTGTATTTTATTGTGTATGTGACAGTCTTCTTTCAGTTACCTGGCGCATAGTAATATCATTGTAGCTGACTGCATTCTCAAACTCCCAAACTCCTGGGCTCAAGCAATCTTCCTGCCTCCACCTCTCAAGTAGCTAGGACTATACACCAGGCCTGGCTAATTTTTCTATTTTCCTATATATTTTTTTTTTATTTTGTAGAGAACAGGGTCTCTCTCTTGCTTAGGCTGGTCTAAACTTTTAGCCTCAGATGATCCTCCTGCCTTGTTCTCTCACAGTGCTAGGATTATAGGCATGAGCTACTATAATCA
>CAUYRH010147108.1:0-53157 GCA_963574655.1 Perodicticus potto | reverse complement strand
TGGTTCTGGCTTTTACCTCCTGGTTCTGCCTTTTCCCTCCTGGTTATGCCTTTTCCCTACTGGTTCTGCCTTTTCCCTACTGGTCCTGCCTTTTCCCTCCTGGTTCTGCCTTTTCCCTCCTGGTCCTGCCTTTTCCCTCTTGGTTCTGCCTTTTCCCTCCTGGTTCTGCCTTTTCCCCTTTGGTTCTGCCTTTTCCCTCCTGGTTCTGCCTTTTCCCTCCTGGTTCTGCCTTTTCCCCTTTGGTTCTGCCTTTTCCCTCTTGGTTCTGCCTTTTCCCCCTTGGTTCTGCCTTTTCCCTCCTGGTTCTGCCTTTTCCCCCTTGGTTCTGCAGGTGCCCTTGTCAGCGCCCTCTGTGGGAACCCCGCCCGCCTGGCGTTCGCTAAGGAGCAGGGCTGGGCGGTGTTCTGTCCAACCAAAGCTGTGCTGTGTTTCAGGATGTGAAGAGATTGAATTCAGCCAGCTCATGTTCAAAGAAGACTTCCTCAACGACAGGTACTTTGGGGGCCGCCTGCGGGGGCAGATCGCCACCGAGGAGCTGCACTTTGGGGAAGGGATCCACCGCAAGGCCTTCCGCAGCAGGGTGATGCGGGGCCTGGCGCCGGTCTTCAAGCCTGGCCACGCATGCGTGCTCAAGGTGCACAGCGCCCTCGCCCACGGGGCCAGGAGCAACGACGAGCTCGTCCAGAGGAACTACAGACTCGCGGTCCAGGTGGGTCCCTCTGCCCCGAAGGTGTCCCGTCTGGGCTTCTGGGGGGAGAGAGCAACGCGCAGTGACTGGCAGCCAAGGTCAGACTGGGAATTGACCCGAGTGCCCCCAAGAGGGTGTTTGTCTTCTTCTGGGGCGGGGCGCGCAGGCCGTCCCTGCGTTAAGGATGAACGTTGCAAGTCACCTCTTAGTTCTCAGGAGTGAAGCTAGTTGAGCCTCTGCCAGCGCCTGGAGACACCTCCCCAGTTCCAACCCGAGATGTCATCATTTCTCTTCCTGGGAAGCCCATGAGACCCCAGGGGAATGAATCTACTTGGACATAAGATGATGCAGAAAGTGGGGGTTTAAAGCCACACTGGACGCCAGGAACCCCAAGGATCCCAAGGACAGATAAAATCAGCAGTGGTTTCTGGAATGTTTCGTTTGGGTTTATTTTGTGGAGGGCAGGAAGGGTGGAGGATGTTCAGAAGGGTCAGCATTTGTCTTGTTTCCTGCCTTCCTGAGTTTGGTTTAATGTTGGCCTGTAATCTATGAAGAGAGATTGGAACAGGTCCCTAGCTCAGGTTTCCCCTCTCTGTGCTGGTGGCCACGGAACTCTGGAGACACGAGGGGACGGGAGAGGAGACGTGGCTTCCCCCTTCACTGTCCTCCCTCACTGATGCACTGATAATATTTCACTTTTGTCACCAGTGTAGGTGAGGCTCTCCGGAGAGGTGGGTCTACCTTTTTTGTAAGCTACCTGCTCTTTAAAATTTTTAACTTTAAAATTGCCCGTGGCTCAAAGGCCTGGGTCGCCGGCCCCATATGCCAGAGGTGGCGGGTTCAAACCCAGCCCCGGCCAAAAATCACAAAAATAAATCAATAAATAAAAATTAATAGTTTAAAGTTAGATGAATCTCTCATGTGCGCAGCGTTCTGTGCGACTTTGTGCTCAGTGTTCAGTCAGACTATGCTCCTTGACAGTGGTATTCTTTTCTCCTCTGAATATACCCCTCTTCCTTTTCTCTTTCCCTGGGTATTCCTTCTACCTCAAGTACGACCCAGTCCTGGAAAATCTCCCATCCTGAATCCCACTCAGATAGGCCTCTCGGAGTAGGAAGCAGAATCCACTTAGCTTTTCCCAAGTCAGAAATCTAGCCAGGTGTTCATTCTTTGCTGTTCCAATTACACCCTGGAAGAAGAATCACGATGGGTGCTCTCACAAGAAACCCTCAGGGCCCTGAGTGTTACCTGCCATCGCCATGAGGGTATACCCAGTCCTCTAAGCTCTGGGGTGACTTTCAGCCATGCTGGCTCTAGATGTAGAATTCAGGGACACCTGGCCCTGGAGACCACTTGACCTTGAACTGGATAATTCCTTCACGTCTCAGAGCTCCTCTGTTAGTGGCCACCTCTGGGTGGCAATACATATTGCTCCTGAGGCCCCAACAAGCCTGCGTGAGCTGGGAATCTACTTGCTTGACCGGTGCTGGAGAATCTCCCAAATAGTCTTCCCAGGCAGCACACTGTCTAAATTTCATGTGTTTCGATGACACAGGAATGCTATGTTCAAAATACCGCCAGATACTATGCCAAGATCTACGCTGCTGAGGCACAGCCGCTGGAGGGCTTCGGAGAAGTGCCCGAGTAAGTGTGTTTTCTCTATCTGGTGTCAAATCCTGATTTGTTGGGGACTTTGGGGGAAAGGGACTAGAGGTTTGTGAGAAGGACCCGGACAAGTTTCAGCTGGTCTGTCAGTTGCTAAGCTCCATGAGGGCCCTCGTGTTGCTCTCCTGCCCTTTGCTGGGTCTCCAGAGGTGTGCAGAGGGATATGGGCTAAATATTCTTTAAATAAATGTACAGATGGATGGATGGGCAAGTGTGTGGATTAATTCATCCAATAAATCCATACAAATTCATTCATGTTAAATAGAAAAGAAAAGGTATCTACTCTTGTGGTTATGTATTGTCTAACAATAAACAAATATAAGAGACTATCACAATACAATTAGTTCTATGAGGAAAATAAGATGTGCCATTGTGTCAGAGAAGAGTAGATTGGATGATTAGGAGCATAGTAACATAGTACCCACCTGCTGGAATCCTCTAGAGGTAAATTGCGTGGATTACTTTTATCCACTCATTGCCTAAACATTTCATGGCTCAAGCAAATTTGGGGGAGTCTGGAGCCTGTGTTCATGGTTCTGCTTTTCTGGTTGAGAGGACAGTTGTGTGTGTGTGAAAAGAAAGGCTTTGCCAGTGCATGTTGGAAATTTCAGACAGAGCAGCTATTTATCCATTAGTAAAAACTGGGACAGGAAAGAAGGAAGGAATTCTTATCTACATTGTCTTTGTTAACTCCAAAATGGGAAAAATACTTTTTCTTAGGTGGTACTTTGGGCAGATGATGCATAAAGTCTTTCTGCTCTTTCTCAAGAAATGCATCACGTACTTATTTACTACGCAAGTACTTCTTAGCAACTTCAAGAAAAACTAGTGTAATTCAGAGAAAAATCACTTCCCATAGCTTTTCGGTTAAGTATACTGAGCCAGCCATCTGGACTGAGTTAAGGGTCCGTGTTGTAGGAAGTGGGCTGTGTTCTTTCTTGTCAACTGCTCTCATCCCAGTCTCCACACTCTTACGTTCTTCTTCAGGGCAGAAAAGACAGAACCCACTAATCAACCCCACCACATGCAGAGCCACAGTGCCCTCTTGCGGGGAAAGACCCACACTTTGTGTGGCATGACTCTTACGTAATTTGGGGCCCTTTCTAAGGAAAAGAACTCAAAATTATGCATATCAAGATTGATCTAGGGCAGTGTTTTTCAACCTTTTCTATCTCATGGCTAACTTGAATCTATAGTTATAAAACTTCCATGGCACACTTAAATTATATGGATTTTTAAAAAAAGCAAAAAGGGCTCGGTGCCCATAGCTCAGTGGTTAGGGCGCCAGCCACCTACACCGGAGCCGGCGGGTTCAAACCTGGCCTGGGCCTGCTAAACAATGACAAGAGTAAAAAGAAGAATATACTTACTGTGTACTGTGCTTTGAACTTTTTTCAGAAATAATTAATGATCTTTAAACTTTTTCATGGCACACCACATGGGCTGAAAATAGCGATCTAGAGGCTTAGGAGGGGCCCAGGCAAGAGATGGATATAGGGGCTGCTAAAACAGCTCTGTCAGCGTCCCAGCGAGTAGGCCACTGCCCTGAAGGTAGATGAGGATATTTTTCCATCTTGAATGCCTGGCTCCCTGCCTGGCAAGGGGAGAATGTGTAAGCACATGAATGATGAAGTATATAGAGGGAAAGCTGGGCCCTCAGAAGGGCGTCGGGGCCAGACTCCATGTTCAGAGGATCCAACAATCAGAACACACACGCACACACACACACACAGCTGCCCTGCACATTTCCAGCCTCCTCTGACACCCCACATGCCCTGGATTTTTCCCTGCCAGCCCCCTGGATGGACCCCCATGTTTATCTCCAGACATTGAAGCAGCCTAGAGTTCTCTTTTAGGAAGCTTGTGGGGTCTTAGAAAGAAAGCACTCCCTGTTTGAGTAGCTTCTATTTTTGAATTCATGAATATCAATACAGTCACATTGTCTATGCAAATGAAATCCCGCTGGGCAGAGGCCAGGCCTCATTAAGAACCTGAATAATACCCAGTTCTAGTTTCTGCAAAATTAATAAGAACCCAAGCAAGCTGAGAACCCCTTTGCTCTAAGGGTCAGGGGGCAGAGGGGTTCCCAGAGGGTCCTCAGGAGGAAAACAGGATGCTCCAAATCCTGCAAAAAATGACAAAGCATGACAAAGGGAAGTTTGGTGGCTGGGCTGATTCCAGGGGGCCAGCCAAAGGTCCACAGTGCCGAATATGCCCACTCCCATCTGGCTGATATTTAAAATTTCTTTAACAAGACAGAAAGAGATTCTTTGAAGTTAAATTTGAAACATTGCTCCAGATGACTCCAGCATGACTCGCACTCAGAGGGTGCTGGTGTTGAAGGGCTGCCTGCTTTGTGTCCGTGGACGAAGGTCTAGAAAGACCCTGGTCTGCTTCAGAGTTTGCTCGAGAGAAGGCTTCTGTGTCCTCATGCATGACATAAGGGAGAGTCACACATTTTTTTCAAGGAAATACTCATAAAAAACAGAGGAGCATAAGCCCTTCCAAGAGTCTGGGAGCTTAATTCAAAGCAGCTGCCTGCACCTGTGATTCCTTTGAAGCGTTGTATTTTATATCTTTTAAATTTGTTTGAATTTTGTATCCTTCTTCCCTCAATGTCTGTATTTGTTTTAAGAAAAGAAACCATATATTTTTCCAACCACCTTTGACTCAAGTTGATACCCACGTGGAGCTTTTAGCTTCCCCTCCCCCCCAGATGGCACAGCCCTGGCGGAGAAGCATGGGTGGATGCTCTAGAACTCTCTCAGCTCTGATGGGGGCCAGAGCAAGTGGGTGGCGAGGCCAAAGGCTGCTGCTGGAAGGCAGGGTCTGTGTCTCATTCACTTGTGCTCTCCTGGTTCAAATTTGAGATTCTGGCACAAGCTACTTGGTTGGTGTTTATTGAATGAACTGATTGTTTCAGTGTTTACGAGTTGTCTGTCACTGAGATGGGGCAGATGTGGGAGGCTGGGAAAATGAGTTCTTCAGTTTTGCTATGTTGAATCGGAGATGCCCATTACATGTGGAGTGCAGGGGTGGGCAGAGTGCTGGATGTGTGGGTCGGGACTTGGGGGAGGGGGCTGGGCTGGAGATACACTGGAGGCACATGACTGGAGATCACTAGGGGTGTATGCAGAGAGGGAAGAGCTGTCTCAGGGCTGGACAGAGCCTAAATGTTGGAGAGATGGTCAGCAAACCGACCAGCAAAGGAGATAGAGGAAGTAGCCGGAGACGCAGAGGGAGGCCGAGAGGAACCAGCCTCTGGAAGCCTTTCAGACCAGTTTCAGAAAGAAGTGAGAGTGACCATGTCCAGAGCTGCGGGAGGGGAGGGCTGGGAAGAGGCGTCTATGGTACCCTTGACAGAAGCTTCTGGAGGGCAGCCTCCTTCGAGATGTTGGAGAGAGAGGGGAGGGGAGGGATGGGAGACAGAGGGTCTGCTCAGGATCTGACTTGCAAAGCAGACGTGATGGAGTTGGGGTGGGCTGTATAGAGTTTCCACAGTGTGTTGCTACACTCTTGGGAATAACTCTGTAGAGGGAAGTATTGGTGGAGGAGACTGAGGCTGGGGAAGGGCTGTGGGTGATCTGGGGTGAGAGGAGGAGGCAGGGAAGAGTCACCTAGGAGACAGGACAGTGAATGGGCAGATGCTGAAGAACCCCTCCCCTGTCTGGTCTCGTCACATCCCATGCCCTGCTGCTGTCATTACTATGCAGCTCTGCCCCATCTCCTCGCTCTGCTCTTTACCCGCTAACCCCCTCCAGCAGAGTCTGCTCAGAGCAGCACTGATCCTCCTAACAGAGGCCTGAACCTATACCCCTCTTGCCCAAGACCCGCCAATGGCTTCTCATCCAACTCAATGTCAAGGGCAGAGTTTTCCGAGTGGCCTCCCAGTTCCCCAAAGCCAGGCTTCCTGTCCCCTCCCTGCCTCGCTCAGCCATTCGCACAGTCCCATTCTCCCCTGGCTCACTGCACCCCAGCCGAATGCTGAGTGTTCTGCCCACAGACACCCTTTTCCATTAGCTGTTCCTTCTACTGGAAAGTTCTTGCCACAGATGACCTCATGGCTTCCTCCTCACTCCCTAAGGGTCTCTGCTCACATGCTCTTTATTCATTAGCAAGGACTATTCTGACCTCCCTGAGCAGAACAGCAGCTCCTTCCCCACCACAGGGCTACCTATGCTCTAGCACCACCTAGCTACCACTCATCTAGCCCTGAGCACCACACATTTACTTCTTTATTGTCTGTCTCCTTCATTTCCATGTGAGGTCTATGAGAGCAGAGCCTCTGTTTTCTTTACTGCTATGGGGAATCACATCTGGAAGAGCATCGGACACAGAGAGGTCACTGAATAAAATTCATTGACTGAATGAAAGGAAAGAAGCATAAATGGATGGATGAGTGGATGGAAGGAAGGAAGGAAGGATAGATGGCAGGATGGGTGGAAGGAGGGATGGATAGATTGGTTATAGTCACTGACCAATGGATCCTTAAGATAAGACTATAATAAAGACATTTGCTTCTATATGAATAATTAGACTCCATCCTAAGGAGGAATTTTAAAGAACAAATACAAAACAAAAACATATCCTCTTACTCATTGGATAGTCATTGGGAGGATCTTTAAACCTAATTGATAGAGGAGATTAATTCCGTAGCTTTCTGTGGCTTCAGGTGAGGGCAGGGCGTTGTGGAAGGCTTTCTTCCTATCTGAGAACTTGGATATCTGTGTTCTCTTCCCTTCCAGGATCATTCCTATTTTTCTTATTTATCGGCCTGAGAACAATATCCCATATGCAACAGTGGAAGAGGAGCTGATTGGAGAATTTGTGAAGTATTCCATCAGGGATGGGAAGGAAATAAACTTCTTGAGAAGAGAATCAGAAGCTGGTCAGAAATGCTGTACCTTCCAGCACTGGGTCTACCAGAAAACCAGTGGCTGCCTGCTAGTCACGGACATGCAAGGTGAGGAGCTTGACCTGGGCTACAGGGATGCCATGGGGCTGCGATGTCTCTAGGGAGAGGGAAGGGAAAGAGAGGTCTTCTGGGTGCCTTCAAGCACCTTGACCCTTACAAGATGTTACTGATCTCTCATCAGAAACAAAGTTTAACAAAGGAGCCTGAAATAACCAGCCAGATGATATGATAAAGTTCATCTTAGTAATTCATGGCAAAAATGCCTTCCCATTACAGCACATAGCCAGAGACTGACTTTATTATTATATCCCCAATAGGTGCAAACTCAGAAATATATATAAAAATCCAGATGCGCCAAAAGGTAAATTAAGATGTAGCATTTCCTTTTTAATAGGTGCAAGAGTCTTTATAGTGCTATAGATTTTAAGCTTCTCTGCTGAACATTCAGCATGTTTTCAATATATGAAGCCCTAACAATTAAGTTTGCAAACTCATCCTAGGAAAAGTACTACATGCCTCATTGCTGAATATCATTATGCTTACCTTCAAAGTACCCTTCTTCGGGAGCTATGCACCAAAGCCAGTGCCCACCCTTCAAAGTAATTTTGAAACTCTTTTTCTGGAATGGCTATCAAAGCTGTTGTTATATCACCCTTGATGTCCTGAATGTCATCAAAATATCTTCATTTCAGTATTTGCTTTATCTTCAGATAAAGAAAAAAGTCATTGGGAGGGTGTTCCAATACAGTTATTTGTTTACTGGCTAAAAACTCCCTCACAGATAGTGCCGTGTGAGCTGGTGCATTGTCATGATGCACAAGCCATGAGTTGTTGGCCAACATTTTCAGTTAAGATATTCCTTTATCTCTATTGATATTTACTTGGTCTTCTATGTTTCTCATGGTCAGCCAATGATTTTGAGGTACAATTTGATGAGTTTTTGCAATGTTTTTATCGGTTCTGCTCATTATTGGCCATCCTGACCTCTCTTTATCCGTGATGCTTTCTTTCCCCTCAGAAAAACATTTAATTCATCTGTACACTGCCATTTTCTTCATGGCATTATCCTCATAAATTTGGACTGACATGTCCCTGATTTCACTTCCACTCTTGTGAAGTTTAACAAGAAATTTATGAATGTTTGTGGCTCTAATTCAATCTCTGACATTCTTGCAATGGCAGACAAAAACATGCAACAACAATAATGAATGCCACTCAGCAAGACATTGCCACACATCACCACAAACACAACCCTGAGACGCTGATATACCAAGGTTATGAAACCTTACGGAGTTGTTTGTACAGTGCTGCCAATGTAAGTTCATGGTGATAAGCTCAAAACTTGATTGTGAGACCTTTCTATACAGAAATTTCTTAGGCATACCATTTCTTGTATGAAGTGTGTGTGTGTGTGTGTGTGTGTGTGTGCGCGCGCGCGCACGTGTGTGTATGTGTGTGGTCATAATCAGGGTTCCCCCTGGGACAGACCTAAGACAAGTCTCTTCATGTACAAATATCTTATGTGGGAGGTGATCTGGAACTTTCTCATTGTTCACTTTAACCACCCATCCTGTGTCCACCCTCCTTTCCATGGTTTCCTCCTTCACTGATGACTGGGGGTGGTGGTGTCAGACCTAAGCTGAAATGGGAGCTTTTCTGGGGGCGGGGGTATTGGTGAACAGCAGCCTGAGACCCACTCATGAGCATCTGGGTCTCTTTGTATCAGAGGGTGCATGGGCTGGACAGGCAGAGGTCATTATTCCTGGTACTGAAAGGTGGTGGGTTTGTCTGCTCTTAGGAGGCTTGACCACCTCAAGCCACCTTGCCACCTTCCCACCTTCCCTGTGATCACCCACTAAAGTGGGATATAAGTCTAAAAGGCTTCAACCAAAGGAGGCTTAGGATGGCAGAAACGAGGAGGAAAGTGCACGTTTACATGAAGTAAGGATGGAGTGTCCGCTACCCCTTTCCCGGGGACAGATGGCCAATCTTTCTGAGGATCCCTGAGTAACACAAACCCCATTTGCTCTCTCTTCCTGTAGGCGTAGGCATGAAGTTAACTGACGTTGGCATAGCAACGCTGGCTAAAGGGTGAGTAGGAAAAAAATGGAATGCTTGTCATTTCACACCAGCCTTCCAGACATCTTCCAGGCAGATGCTGTCACAACAAGGTGGGCAAAGTGAATTCCTTGTCCTGACTCTACGTGGATGACAAATGTTCTTGGGATGAATTCAATTCATTTCTCTTGCATAAAATATTATGGACTTTGTTCTTGTAGGGAAATGCATTTATTTCCTAACTTTGAAACAAACGAGAACTCTCACAAACACATTTCAAGATTAATTAGTAACAGGAGTGCCATGGGGAGAAATGTCAGCATTACTGGAATGGCTTCTAACTAGGAATATTTCATCCAATTACATCAATATCATCTCTATTAAGAGCTTTGAAAAAAATACACACACACATATTTATTTGCAGTTGAGTGCAGTGAGTTCAATGCATGTATTTTAAACTTATTTTTCTCCAAAAAGCACTGTAGGCAGCTCACAGACGCCAATGATGATAATTATAGGCGCGAATGGCTGTCACACAGCTATGATTAGTTACATGTTGTTGTTGTTGATGGCTTTATTTTTCTAATTTAGATTGTTTTTGTCAGCATGAAGCACACCAAGATGATGAGATGGTGACTTTTTACTGGGATACCTTTTTTAGCAAACTGCCCCTTCTCATTTCTTTACTTGATCACCACTGAAGAGAAAGCAGCCATTTGTGGTTCTTGATGAAAATAAAAGTCTGTGTTGGAGCTACCCTTGCCTTTTCACACTTCCATTCTTTCCACAAACTGAGGCCATCTGTCCTGAGGAGGTGAAGAGGGCACGTGACCTTTGGAGAGATTGGCTTCTTTTAAAATGTGTGTTTTATTATTATTAGGTAAGGGAAAGCCAACAGTCCAGGAGATCATCGCCATTGAAAAGTAGTTTGTTACTCAGAGATCCCAAGAGGAAGGGGTGTGCCATGCCACTAGGGGGCCACATGGGGTGGCACCAGGTCAGTCAGGGGGCACAGGAAGTGAAAGAAAAATGTGAGCAAGACCCTTTACCATGGTTTCTTCAGGAAGGAGTGGTGAGGCAGGGTAAATAGGCTCAGGATTGGTGAGTTTAACGTTTTTCAGCAGGCTCTGGGCTGTCCCTAGTTGTCTGATATCTGACCTGTGGTGATGACACTGTGGTGGTCTTGAGTGTGGGAGCCCTTAGAGGAGACAGTGGGGGCCTTACTTCCCACTCAAGCTTTCTGGTTATATCTGATCATCAGCATCAGCAATGCCTTAACAAATATGCTAATTTTTAGCTTTAATGAAGGATGGAGAGAAGTAAAGAGATTTGAAAAAAGTAGAAAGGGTCACTCTTTTAATCTCTAGATCAATACTTCTGAGTCATGAAGTTCTCACTGATTCTACAAAGCTTCCAATTTGGTTTTAGAACCAAGGTTCAATTTGGCTATCTTCCCTGCCGCAGCTCAGGGGTAACAAAGCTTTTTGTTGGAATTATCTCAATACTTCTCCTATGATGCTGTCTGGAGCCCTGTTGTTACAAGCTTCAGGGAATTTGGTATGACCTTGAGCTTATGAAAAGAGCATGCAGGGAGGGGACATGCTGTGGTGGGGAGGTCTGGACAGGGGTTTTATTTTTTTTTATTTATTTGTTTTAGTCAATCATAGCTGTGTAGATTAATGCAAATTAGGGGTACAATGTGCTGGTTTTATATACAATTTGAAATACTTTCATCAAACTGGTTAATATAGCCTTTACCACATTTTCTTAGTTATTATGTTAAGACATTTATATTCTACACTTAGTAGATGTAACATGTACCCTTGTAAAGTGCACCAAAGTTGTGGTCCCACCAATTGCCCATGGAAGGTAACTGGACAAGGGTTTTAGAGGGAAGTTTGGTTCAAATCTTGGCCCTGCCTCTTACTTCTGTTTCTCCTGGTGATAGCCTTGCCTCTCAGCATCTTGGGTTTTTTTTCTAGTCAATCTGATGAGAGGATGGCCATGCATCCCAGTTTCCCCATGGTAGTACCAGCTTATGTCTGATGTCCTCACTTCCCATCCAGTTTAGCATTTTCCTGGACAAGTGTCCCCATGTAGAAGATAAATTAGGTGGTGCCCTGTTTATGATGGCTTCCAGACTCTAGAAGGTTCCATAGAGGAACCTTCCTTTCCAGACTCTGTGTCTTCTGCAGGACATTCAAATGCAGGCATCAGCTGGACCTGGCTTGAATCCTTCTCGTTGTACCAGCTGGGTGATGTGGAAAGCAACTTTAAGTTCTCAAAGCCAGGGATATGCAGAATGGGGACAATGGGGCTTATCCTGAGGGTCCCCCAGTAAATCTATATTTAGTCCCTGAAACTTGGCATGAGCTAGATAAATATTAGTTTCCTTTCTCTTCCTTGAGCCTCAGCCTGACACCAGAGTAGGCACATTTCCAACTGTTATGTAGACCAAAGCGAACAGTAAACTAGCCTGAAAGCTCCAAAACTAAGATGGGCCTAAGAGCATGATTATTTAAGACATCTTTTAAAAGCATATCAACAGCTTCCAGAAACCCAGACCAACTGGGAATTTCAAATGGCACTTTTTTCCCCCTCCTAATTTAAAAAGAAATCCAATCCTTTGGTTTTGTTCTCAGCTTTAATGTGACTTATCTGGCCTGGGACAGCTGCCCAAGACCCATTAGAAGAGCTGATGGCTAGAGCCCAGGACAAAATATTGCCTGTAAAGTGTTACTTACTGCCTTCCCACCCAAGGAGAGGCCAGCAGCAGGAGATGGGACAGGAGGGAATTCAGAAGCATTTGAGAGCTGTGGAAGGTATATTAGATGTTCCTGTACATTGTTTTTAACTTTAAATTTTTTTTAGCCACATTTCCCCTCCAAAGAAACATATCTTTGAATTACAGTTTGAAAAACTGATGAAAGGGGGGGGGGAACTTCTTCAGTCAGAGGGTAAGGGGTAGTGGGAGGCTTAATTCAAGGCTCCTAGGATCCCTCTGCTCCGGTGTGAAAACCACTGTGTCCAAGCTTCTCACTTCACAGTGAGGAGGCAGCATGGAGCAGGGCAGGGGTCAGGAAGTCCTTACTGCTGGCAGTAAGCAACACAGGCCAGCACTCCAAGCTAACGAGGCAGATAGATCCTCAGTGCTGGGAGGGGAGGTTCCATTGAAGAAGTTCTCCAGTGAACACCAAAGCTGCAAAAGGGAGCTGAACAATGGCGATGGACCTGGAAAAGGCTCAAGTTCAAAAGCACTTTGCAGATAGGAAGAGAAGAGTGCAGGTGGGAAGGCACATGGGCAGAGAGGAGAAAGGAAGGAGAGCATTGCAGACTGCAGGGGCTCCCAGAGAGCAGGAGAGGGGCAGAGAACCAAGGGTTGGTGGAGCACAGTTGTATTCTTTGCCAGCAAGCACCCATGTGGGAGCCTAATTCATTCATTGTGAAAAGGGAGAGTCATGAGTTTGAGTTCTATGGAAGGCTGGTGTCTGGCAGCACTGAGCTACAGGGAGTGGTGCCATTGTAAGAAGTGGTGTTCTGTGTGTCTTTTAAAGAAAATATTCCCTCTGTCTCAATCCATATGTGGCTGCTGACACCCAGTGATGCAACTTATCTCGCTCTCTTGCCCGTGGAACTGAAAGGTTGTGATACTATTGAGGGATAAATAGTTACTATAATCTTGTAAAGAAAATAGAGAACTGTCATGACTGATTCATTTTAATTCAACTTTTCTTGGTAATACGAGCCTTAAAGCAGAAGTAGGTCATCTTTCTCTGGGGAGCCAGCGATATGAGTTTGTCTGGAAATCCATCCCCTGTACCGCAGTACCTTTAATCTTTTGGCACATGTTGAATATGGAAATTTCAAGTTATAAAGTATGGCAAATGGGGTTGTCTTGATTGACATTCAATAATCCATTTTCTGGGTAGACCCAAGATAGTAACCGGACCCATGAATACATTTCTGATTTGAAATTGCTCAGCCATTCAGAGTTCTCTGAAGGAGACGAGGGAAAATGCCTACTTTTATAACTAGAGACTTTGAAATTGAACCTAACTAACTCCAAATCAACCTAAATCAGGCAGGGAAGCAGAGTCTCAAGTGGCCCTCCAACCCCATGCCCCGCTCCAGCCAGAGGAGCGATGGAGGGATTGCGATTCAACCACCAGAGGGCACCAGAGCCAACACTTTGTCTTTTGTAGTCTCTCCCCCCACCCCAAAGCCAATCTCCTGTTACTGGATTGAAGTAAAAATAAAAAGAGAAAGAGAAAGAAATATCATGAGCAGATTTCTTCCCAGGCAGTAATGTGTGAATAGCCACAAAGGACTCCTCACTGTGTGGCTGCCAGAGTGGCGTCTTTCTACTTTGGAAGAAGGAAGGAGGAGGTGGCATGTGCCAGGCGTCCCTGAAGTGGAAGCCTAATTCAGGTGACCCTGGACAGAAGCCTGAATGACTTGTTCCCTGGGATGGAGCAAATGGGGTGATAAGAGACCACGTGTCAAGGCAGACGCACAGGAGACAGGGGCCTAGACAGAGCAGGCTCCGTCAGTGTCTGCGTGCTCAGCTCTGGGCTCCCAACCCATGAAAAGAGGAGAGATCAAAATAGACTCCCACATTTAGCCAAGCTCAGTTCCAGAAGAGGCGCTCTGCCCTCAGTGACTACAGGCGGACAGAGGGCACAGCAGCCACCTGGGATGCTTCACCCAGTCACAAGTCAAGACATCACCGTGCTGGCGGAGGAAGGATCAGAAGGGACTTATAGGTGGGAAGAAACAGAATCCACTCTTCAAGAACCACCCCCGAGAATAGGCGTGTGTGTGTGTGTGTGTGTGTGTGTGTGTGTGTGTGGTGACTCCAGGCAGACTATTTAAAGCAATGCTAAATCTGCTTGGGGTTGAGGGGGTGGACAACATAAGGACCTTAGAACAGGATTGTCTCACAGCAAGGCCTGTGTCACTATAGGATGCCAAACATCTGGGCTGGCTCCCCAGTAACAAAGTGGCCAAGCGCCAGTTTCATGGGCCTAGTGGACCCGAGAAAGACACTTTTCCACTCTTCTGTATGTTTGCACACATACTCATATCTGTTTCTCAGATTGCTGCCATTGTCCTACCCCAGAAGGCCGCCTGCATCTCATTTTAACTGATCAAGATAACTGGCTGATTTATTTCTGCCATAGAGGAAATCTGTCGGCTCATAAAGGCAGCAGTGGTCACTCCCTCAATGTTGGGGCGGCTGCCCCTGCCATAACGGGGCTCCTAGTGTGTGCTGGGAGTATCCTGGGCCCCACACAGCCAGCCGGAACACTGTCCATGGAGGGGCTAGTGCGGCGGCCTCCTGGCCTCTGCCCAAAGTCTTATAAAGGACGGTTCTAGTAATCCCCTGCCCAGACCTGAGGACTCACAGATGGGCCCCTTGTCATTTGTCCTCCAGCTTTAGAGACTAGTCTGAACAGAGAGAATGTATGGAGAAGCCTGGTGGGCGCATGCTCACCCCCCCAAAGGCTGGTGACCAGTGGGAGGGACACAGACAAAGAAAGGGCAGGGATGGCTGGGAGGGTTGGGGGTCACAGAGAGGTCGATGGCTAAGGCTGGGCGGAGACCAGAATTGTCCAGAAAAACGTTATCAGTGCCCTCAGGAAGGTCTATGTCAAACGAGATGGTGGGAGCAGGGGATAGGGCTCGGGAGGGAATGCGCTGTCAGAAGCCCATGGCCTCTGCAGGTTTGTCAACAGAAGACAGGCCAAGGTCGAGGCCTAGCCAGAAACAGGAGGTGTGGGCTGCGCGTCTGTGCATTTCTGTCTCGAGGGAGCCAGATGCCTGTTTGAAGGCAGAAGGGAAGGAGGCAAAGAGGGAAGGACTCACTGTCAGGCGTTGCACCAGAGGAGAGGACTCCCTCCCCGAGGATTTCAGAGCTTGTCAGTGAAGAAGGCCCCACTGTCAGCACTGTGCAAGCCAGACGCTGATGGGGTGGCCTTGCCTTCACCCACCCTCACCCCTGGCTGGGATGTGGACCCGGATGCTCTTCTGAGCGGTGGACTCCCCTGCCAGTGCACACACAATGAGAATGTGCTTCCCCCTCCCCGAGCTGCCTGCCCTGTGGGTCTGCAGGGCTCCAGCTGTAGAGACGAGGTGGGCCTTAGGGAGCCAGGGCTCTGGATAGATCTCTGGCCACTTATCCAGCACCTCCTCCTCAGCTCTCCTTGTCCTCAACTCCAGTTTCAGTTCATATATCAAGGAACGGACTCCATGCTTCCTGCACGTTCATGGGAATGGGGCTCACGTGACCTTGAGATTGGGCCCACAGTACATGATCCATTCCCCCCTCCTCCAGGTCCCCTCTGTATTCACAGAGACCCTCCTGATGTTGGGGCATCTTCAGAAGCACCTGGAAAGTGTGCAGGGGTTCTAGAATGCCTTTGCCAACAGTACCACAGACCAGACGATGGTGGGGTGCTTCTGCCCTCCTCTCATTTTCTATAGAAGGAGGGAACTGAGTGGTCTGCCTTTTTTCCAGCCAGAGCAGCTGTCAGGGAAGACAGTGCCAGGACTAGTTTTCCATGGACACAGGCCGCTGCTTACCCTGAGGCCTGAGGAGAGGCCACAGTGCTGGGGAAGAAGGGCAGACAGTGGGCAGTACCTGGGCCAGAGAGGGGCCCGGGAAGAGCTGGATTTTGTTCAAAGGGAGATGGAGCCATTTGGGCCATTGTTTGACAACTTGTCGGGACAAGACAGGAAACATGGGAAACCGCTAAGAGGGTCCCTCCCTCCCTGCATGAAGGTGGTGGGGCTGGACCGCGTGCCCATGGTGTTTGTCGAGATTGGTTGCTGTAGGTCACCTGCCTCAAGAAAAGAAGTTCGCCCTGTAGACATCCACAGAGGACAACTTCCGAGAACACACAGAGCTGGCTGTTTTACAATGTGCCCTAAAAAGGCTCAGCGACTTTTAAGGAAGTGACTGTGTGAAGACAAGATGTCCCTTGTCCAATAGTTTTGGGACTCCCTGAGAGGAGTAAGTTTGGGAGGTTTCTTCAGTGTGAGATGTCACAGGGTCTTTAAAGAGTGGACATGTATTTTGACTGCCGCAGCAGCAAGGCGAGATATTCTATCACATTTGTCACAGTACCTACAGCACAGAGTTTCAAAGCATCTTGTCGGACTACTGTTCTTTGGAATGTATTTTGAGAAACCCTGCCCCACAAGAAAAATGACACAGTTTGCCTTTGAAGGCTTCCGCCAATGTGCTCCGACCTCGTCTCTCCTCAGAAGGGCTGCTCTTGCTCAGAGTGTGCCTCTGAACCCTGTTCCTCCGCCAGAGAACCCCCAACCCATGTCTCTTCTATGAACCCTTAGAATCTACCAGGCGGTGTGAAAATGGCTCTGTCCGTGTTTCCACAGCACTGCCTCGTGGTGTGACGCCATTGCTGTGTCCCCGTGTTCCCTGTGAGATGCCCGGCTTCTGAGGCAGAGCCACAGATTTTATTAATCCTCCCAATTCCCCCACAGTGCCTGGCATACAGCGGGTGCCCAATCAATGAAGAAATAAATGAATAAACATGAAAAATGAAAGAGATGAGCAGAATTTCAGGAATTAGTAGATGTGTTCAGTGTAAGAGGCTCTCGGAGCCCCTCCCTGTACATGCAGGCGACAGTCTGCCCCCCCTGACACGTAAATCTAGGCCGGCTTTATCTTACACAGACACATCACACCCCAAACTAGAGCTTTGTTTCGGTTCTTCACCCCCATCCTCACCCTGAATTCTATGTCCTTCTACCTTTTCATTTCTGGGGAAATGAAAACTTTCTTCAGAAAGGAAATTAAACTGAAGCCGTTGCAAGTAGCTTCAGGTTGGCTTCTAAAAGGGTTACTAGACTTCTCCGTGGGTTTTTCTCGCCTCTGCCAGTTCCTTTGAATGAGCCCTTTATTAAGCCAGCCAAGGCCAAGCATGGTGGCTGTTATCTCAGCACTTTGAGAGGTCGAGGCAGGAGGTTGCCTCAGTCCAGGAGTTCAAGGCTATAGTGAGCTCCAATTGTGCCATCCAGTCTGGGTGATAGAGTGCAACTCCATCTTGAATAAATAAAGAACTGCCAGAACTGGAAGTTTCTGTGGTGTCCACCCCCTCAGCCCCCCGCAGGTGTGTCTGGTGGCAATCAGCTGTGCAGGGGGGCCATGAGCAGGTGTGTTGGGAGACAGGAGCTGGCAGGCTGCCAGTTGGAAAGGCTGTGTTGTCCATTATTAGGATGAGAGGAGAGAGGAATAATTTGTAAGTGAGAACTCTGCCTGGCATCCTTGCCAACACATAGTGAGTCTCAATACATCTTTGTTGAGGGAAAGCAGGACTGTGGACCACTGCTTAGCTCCTCCCCCGAGGGCTGAGTTCCCTGTGATTATATTATGGCCTCTGCCAGAAACTTCGTAAGCATAAGATGTGTTCCAAGGTAATACAAGGACCTTTCCAAAGTCAAGTAGTTAAAGTGAGTTAAAGTCCCTAAACACATTGAGTAGTTTACATCCTTGCTTCTAGAAGGGGAATTCCCAGACCAGAGGCACAGTGTCCCTCGGAGCTTATTACAGAGGCAGGACCTCAGACCCCCACCCGGACCGACAGAGTCCAGATCAGCATTTCGAGAGGATGCCTGGGAGGTGTGTGTGCGCCGCTCCCATCCAAGGGGAAAGATGGTCCAGAGAAGACGCCGCTGAATGCCGCTCAGTGGAATGACTTTACTGTTCCACTTCTGGGCGTTGTGAGACAGGATGGACAGACTAACATAAAGATGGGATAGAAAACTCTATTCTTGGAAGTGAAGGATAAAAAGATCCATTTAGTAAAGTTTGACAGCGCTATAAGGTTTTTCAAAATGGAAAAATGTGGAAAAGGTCTCAAATAACAAGATTCTTTATTCCGTTGCATTAGATTTCTTAGGCTCCCTTAACAAACGACCACAAACTTAGGGGCATAAACCACAGAAACGCGTCATCTCATAGTGCTGGAGGCTATGGGTCTGAAATCAAGGGGTCGGCAGAACTGGTTCCTTCTGGGGGCCTGAGGGAGAGTCTGGCCCAGGCCTCTCTGGGCTTTCCGAGTTTGCTGGCTTTCCTCAGCAGCCCCGGGAAGCCTGGGTGTATAGTCACATCACTCCGACCTCTGTCCCGTCACATGGCATCCTCCCGCATTCTGTGTCTTTTCTTATGAGACAACTGTGGATTGAGGGCCCACCCACTCCAGTTGACATCAAGTTAGGTAATTATATCTGTGATGACATTATTTCTAAATAAGGTCCCATTCTGAGCTTCTGCGGGGGGGGACATGACCTTTGGGAAGGATACTACTCAACCCTGTACTGTACATCTAGCCACCAAGAAAAAGAATAGAGAGTTTCTGCAATGGTGCTCATGGAGAGGTGCCATGAAACTCCAGACTCAGCCCCGAGGGTGGCAGGGCACGTGCGGCATGCCCGCTGGGTCACAAGCAGAGGAACCTGTACTTCCCACTCCTTGGGTAGATGAGCCTCGTGTCATTGGACTCCTGCCCTTTGAACAACTCTGGAGTTAATTGGTGGAGAAACGGGAAGGACATTGTCCTGCTTTTCTCCCTGGGCAAGGGCAAGGGCAGCGGTAGTGGCTGCCGCTCTGTGAGCATCAAAGCAGAAGCCCGACATCCCGGCTGACACAGAGATCAAGCTCAGAAAGGAAAGAGATTTTTAATTCTATAGACGCTGAGAAGCCAAAGTAAAAGTCGGCACCAGGGAAAGCGAGGGAGAGGGAAGTTCGGCTTTGCCTGAGAGGATACTTGAGGATCCAAAATGAGATGGAGAAAGAGAAGTTCAGACAAGGGTAGGGCCGGGGGAGGTGGTGCTGAGGATGGGGCTGTCAGCCATTCCCTCAACGTTTATTGAAAAGCCCCCCACTAGACAGGAATTCTGGGCACACAGCTCTCTGGGAGAGCTCACGTTCTGTGGGGAGATGTTTACAGGTACCCCTGATTCCAAGAGGTGAATCAGTCCTCAAGAAGAGGCAGGGCAGAGGTTGGGGAGATGCCTCCCTGTGGTTGGGGGAGGGCCGAGGTGACGCTCCACAGACAAGGCACTGAGACTGGAACTTGCAGGCCCGGGGGTGAGGGGTAGGGGTGGGGGCCTGGGAAAGGGTCGCCCAGACTGTGCGAGGCCATCTTTGCTCGAGGGCTTCATGGTACCCATGTGCGGCCATCTTTAGTAGAATCCAGCTCTCATCTCTGCCACCGGCTGTTCTGCAAGGATCTAAGGAAAAGAGGGAGCCCAAAATCCTCCAAGAAATCTGGGTTCCCAGGGACCACCCAGAAGTCATGCTCCTTTGAACAAACTCAGCTATTCCCATTCCAGAGGTGGGTGCTTTAGACCAGGGCTCACTTGTCATCGTGCTTTAGCTCCCAGCCTTAAAAAAAACCTTTCTGCAAGGTCACAGTGTCAACTGGTCATTTTTCTCTGCAGACTAGATGTTGTCCAAATGCTGAAAAGGCAGTCCTGACACATATGCCTGGACTTGCTTCCAGTGTACCCAGACAGGGACGCTGACCTCACCTGTGACACTCCCAGTTTGTCTGAGACGCTCAGGATTGGGTGGGAGTCAGCCGCAGCCCCCACCACCCAGCGGAAGTGGTCCTGGGCCTTCCACCATGCTGACCGGTGCAGGTCCAGCTGGCTTCATGTTCCACCAGGGACGAAGGAAACACTGAAAGGCCAGTTTAGCCTTTCTTGGGGTCTCGTGCCGAGGAGGACAAAGTAAAGATGATGTGGTTCACAGTGGAAAGTTTCCGGCCTGCTAGATCCAGATGTTTTCTTCAATGAGCTTTCTTGGCTTTTAAAAACCAAGTCACTTTTCACGAGGAGATGGGCTCCCAGGGGCAGAGTAGTTCCCTAGCAGGGAAGAGGAGGGGGCTGCTGGGTTTATAGCAAACACGTCAGGATGGGGCTGCAGGCTGGAGCGTTAGCTTCAGAGAGGAAAGAAAGCTTTCATGTCCCTAAGAGCTTAAACCCAGCTTGAATTGATCGGGGGAAAAAAGCAGTCTGCACTCATCAGATGTGTTGACCTTTATGGGTTTTTTGAGCAAATGAGAGAAGCCCTGTTTCTTGAATGACACCCTAAGAGCTGCAGAATCTGGGTTGTGCCAGTATTGCAGACTTCTTTTTTGGCCGTATGAATCAGAAACATCCAGAACCCTGCCGTAGCCAGCAGGCAAGTTTCCTGGGTGGGTAATCTGTGCGATTGCACAGATGCCACACTCAGCAAGGCCTTGGTTTTAGTTTAAGGCTTTGCTTTTGTCTTGAAATTCTTGCATAGTACTTTTTGAACAAGAAGCACGTGTTCATTTTGCACTGGGCCCTGCCATGCACACCCTGCTCCCCTCCCTCTCAAGCTCAGCTTCCACGTCCCCTTCACAGGAAGTCCCCATCTGTTGCTCCAATTATAATATTGAGAATTATTATTGTAGCGATAACCCAAACAACATCAGCTGAATCTTTACTGTGTGTCATGCACGTAGCTGGGTGCCTTCTATGGTGTTTCTCATTTTATCCCCTCAACCACCCCACGCGGCAGGTATTATCATCATTCCCACTTTGGACATTTAGAGAACTGGCAGAAGCTTAGCAAGGCTCCTGATTAATATCAGGCTTACCAAGCCTGCAGGACACCCTGGGTTGTTTTCGTGGCATTTCTTTGTAAAACTTTGATGTTGATCTTCTTCCCTAGACAAGTGCCATGGGTCAGTGTCTTCCTTGTTCTCTGCTGAACCTGCAGCCTCTGGCATGGCACCGGGCTAAGTGCTCTGCAGAGAAGGGAGGGAGGGAAGTCCCTTCCTCCTGTGCCATTGCACTGTAGAGGACGCGGCACTGCTCAGATCAACACAAGGATAGAAAACGGAAAAAAATACTTCGAACAACCACAAACGTTAAAAGCAATTAGCCTTTAGTTGCCATGTTGCTACCATCTGCTAAGCTCTGGGTTGGGGGCTGGGACACAGGGGTGAGCAGACCATGTTGACCTCTGCCCTCCCAGAGTTTACAGTGTATGAAGAGACAGACATTAACCCACATCCACTCACAGATGTCAGATTGTGTGTGTGTGGCCCTGCTATGAAAGAGAGTCTCTGATGGAGGTGGGACTTCATTAGTGGGTCAGGAAAGGATTCCTAGAAGAAGTCAATGAGCTGAGAACTCAAGGTGAGCTGGGCTCGGCTAGAAAGTGGAGGAAAGCACTTCCCACGGAGAGGGGACAGTGTGGGCACAGACACTTCAGATGGCTGAAAGGTCAGTGGGTTGGAGACATGGCCAGACAGTGCAGGATCACGGCACATTAAGCAATTTTGTGCAATTTTTGCACATTAAGCAATCTTCACAGTAGTGAGATTTTAGCAGGAGATGGCATGACTTATGTTCTGTAGAGGGCACTCTAGTGCAGTGTGGAGAATGCTTTGATGGGGAGGGTTCAAGTTGACCAAGGTGGACCTTGTGGGTTTATGTACATGCTGCTTCAAAGCAACGTTATTCCCACGGGATTCATGTTGAAGGCAAATTCCTTTGGCAATCAAAGGAGCTCATCCATGGTGAGAAGGGAGACTGTTGGGACATCTCAAGAAAATGCCACTCATATCTGGCTGGCATGGACATTCACCCTGGAGATGTGGCTGGGATCAATGTGTACAAAGAATTTGAGAGTTTTCTGGTGGCTGGCAAGAAGTGACCTACAGGGTCACTTTTTAGCAACAAAATTAGCTGCAATAACCTCCTCCCCTTAGAGAGGAGGCCCAGAGCCCGGGAAGCCTGAGCCTTCGACCTGCTTTTTGATGGACCGTGCTTATCTGTAGGTGGATGGGGAGATTGGGGGCCTGGGCTCTTGTTCATTCAAGGAACACACTAGCCCATCACGACTGGGACATGAAAACATGATCGTGGGTCAACATGGTCCCTTCTAGAGCTTGCCAGAGACAGGCTCTGCCAGGGATGGAGATTCTTCTTTTGGGGGATCAAGGTGGGATGTCCTAGGAGAGAGCTCTGCTGCAGGAGGAAGACACAGAGGGCTGCATTCTCATCTTGTCTAATCTTGTCTCTTGAATCAACTTGCTTTGCTTTCCTGGGCAAGTCCTATGACCGCTCAGCCTAAATTCCTTCCACTGTAAACGGAAAGATCTCAACTAAGTAATTTCTGCCCATTCCCAAGTTCTAAAAACTTGGGTGGGATGGGGTAGCTTTCAGATCTCTAAGCAATCTAATTTCTATCAAAGTGGCCTAATACTTGCCATTATGGCTGGGAGGAAAGGGGTGTAATACTACAATCGTGAGCTCCTGGAACATGCATTTAATTAGAGGCCTTTGGTCTTTACCATGCATGTCAGTGAATCTGTGCCTTTACTTAATTAAGTTCACAGGTTGTTATTTTCTCAATAATAATACGTCCATTGTGCGCCTGTTTTTGCCTAAAATAAGAATAAGTATATTTCCATGCATCATTAGTTTCTCCTTAAACATTTTTCTTTTTAAACCGGTGAAATGTCCTGATATTTTAAATTATATTCCCTCCTACCCCACTTACAGGTACAAAGGATTCAAAGGCAACTGTTCCATGACCTTCATCGATCAGTTTAAAGCACTACACCAGTGTAACAAATATTGTAAAATGCTGGGGCTGAAATCCCTTCAGAACAGCAACCAGAAGCAGAAGAAGCCCAACACTGGGAAAAGTAAGGTTCAGACAAACTCCATAGCAGTGAAGAAGATAGAGTCAGGGACCCCTGCAGAAAAGAAAACCTAACATCCCTCCACAACTAAAGACCCTGGCGGGCGGCACGTAGTCTTACGAGTGAAAATCTGGAGACACACCAGAGAGGATACACCGCCTGCGGGGAGTGTGTGACAGTCTCTATTCCCAGCTGCCTGTGCTCCAAGACGCTTCTAAAACCATCACCTGCCGTCTTCACTGAAATGATTTTGGGACAGGATTTGTGACCAGATTCATGGAGAGACTGAAGCCATTGTCAGACTCAAAGACAGTCTTCTTTGTGTACACGTTTAGTATTTTTACCACCTCACATCATGTGTCTGTGTATTTATATGTGGTTGTGTTGTCGAGGACTTGGTGCTGAGCGGGGTGTGTCCACTGCCAAAACGCCTCCCCTCTGACACTATTCCTAACCTCGGATTTCTAGATGCATCCTGCCGTGATGTGAACAGGAATCATGAGTTCCCCACTGGGTCAAGTCATTGCACTAATGTCAAATATGCTGTCATTGCTGGAGGTGAGTTCTGGAATGTAAAGCCATTTCCCACATTATTCACACAGCCAGTTACAATTTTCTGTGTAATTAAATTCATATGTAAACAAAAAGTGTAAGATGCATGTATCATCGTAAACATTCGTTCTTTAGAATTTGTGCCATATTTCACATTCCCTTATGATTTAGTAACTTTCTAATAGATTTACTAGAGGACAAAATACTTACACCTATGTTTTCCCCTCATTCTTACATTACAACTGAGGTTTGATCACTTTCTACTTGGCTCCTAAACCAGGGTTCTCCAAACCCAGGCTGGCCCAGAGTGGGTTACACAGAGGTGTGCTAATCCTGGCTGGGGCGCCCCAGCTCAGAGGATCCTGACACCCACCCCAGCTCCCCTTCTACATGATTCTCCTTATACTCAGAGCCCCTTCCCTACCAATTTGGGTCATGCCCAGCTGCAAAGCAGAGCGACAGCAGCAGTTCACATAGAGCTAGACAAAACAGTATAAAGACAACTTAGGGACAGTGTTATGTGTCCCCAAAGTGTATGAGAATATCTGTTGCCCCAGTGGTCTGTTGCTATGGTTGTGTCACTAATAGACTTTATTGAGAGAAATTTAACTTTACAAGGAAATGAGCAGAAAGTATGGAAAATTCCCATGTATCCCCTCATCGCTTCTCCATTGTTGCCCCCATTATCAACATCTTGCTTTAGTGTGGTGTCTTTGTTATAACCGATGAGCCAAACTTGGTACATTATTATTAGTTTTACATAAGGCTCAGTCCTGGTGTTGTGCCCTCTATGGCTTTGGACAAATGTAATGTGACACGTAGCCACCATTGTGATATCACACAGAAACGCTGCACCCACCTAGATATCCCCGGCACCCCAACTCCCCATCTCGCCTCCTCTAACACCTGGCAACCCTTAACACTGATCTCTTTACCATCTTCATAGTTTTTGCTTTTTCCAGGATGTCCTGGAATTGGAATCCTACAGTCTATATAGCCTTTTCAGTTTGTTGTTTTCTAGGACAGATTTCATCTCCTTTCTGGGGTCTCTGAGAGAATTGTCAGGCCACCTCTGAGCAGCAGGACTGGGGCTTCTGCACCCGAGTCGCCTGGACCTTGGGAAATGCAGGCCCCAGTTCGGTGGGTCTGGGGTGAGGCCTGAGATTCCGCACTTCTAACAGATCCATGGGGGTCACCTGCTGCTAGCAGGGACCACACTCAGAGTGGGGAGCCCAGACCATGGCAGGAGTCCTGAAATGCTGAGGAGAGTGGGTAGATCTCAGGTGTGACTGAAGAGAAGCCCAGCTGCTGCAGCAGGAGAGCAACAGCCCCCGTGAGGTGCTCACCTCAGGTACCGATGGCAGCACACTGATTTCTGACTGGCCCCTCTTGCAGGGGCAGTTGGGTCTCTGTAGAAGAATCTTGTCTGTTTCTGCTTTATAATACTATTCTCCTTACACATGGGGTTTTGATTAAAAACAAATAAGAGAAGGGAATATAGGCAAAATGTTTGTTTTGAAAAGGAATTTGAAGGAGAAAACACTTCAGTTTGTCACAGCTCATCTTTTTCAGGAAATCTGCCATTTCTAGCCCTTTTGCTGAAGTGGTTCCCCTGGCTTGCAGATTATAAAATGCTCCTTATTCTATAAGGCGGCCTATAGCCAGTTTTGCTGGCAAGAGATCTTACATATGTATTTTTTTTTTTTTGAGACAGAGCCTCAAGCTGTCACCCTGGATAGAGAGCCGTGGCATCACAGCTCACTGCAACCTCCAATTCCTGGGCTCCAGCGAGTCTTCTGCCTCCGCCTCCCAAGCAGCCAGTTCAGGTGTACGTGGCTGGCTCCTTAGCCCGTTGAGCCACAGGCGCCAAGCCACGAATGTATTTTTATTTTTATATTTAGAGATAGGATTGCTAAATTGCCTGGTCTGACCTCAAACTCCTAGGCTCAAGCCTCCTGCCTTAGCCTCCCACGTAGCTGGGATTACAGGCATGTGCCACTGCAACAGCTCTTACATGCTGCTGAGCTTAGGCCAGGTCCAAATATTCCCTGGCATCCAGGCTGAAGAGAAGGGATAATTCCATCAGCCATGGAGAAGCAGTAGACTCAGGGTGGTACTCAGGGGACACTATCTGCTACTTGAGGGCATGGGAGATAGTGGGAATCACTGAGGATCATGGGAGCACAAAGGGTGTGGAGAATCTGCAGTGGGCACAGGGAACTGTGGAAGGCACAGGGGCTCATGGGAGACACAGGGAATTGTGGGAGTCCTGGGGATCATGGGAGACACACAGGGCTGAGTTTGCTGCTGTGGGCCAGGAGTGTAGGAGGCATAGGTGACCACAGGAGGCATAGGGATCGTGGGAGACAGCTGGGATTGTGGGAAGCACAGGGGATTGTGATAGTCACCCAGGCCGAATGCCCTACTGTGGGCACAGGGGACAAAGAAGGAACATGTGGCAGCTCTTTAATGTTCTACATGGCACCTAGGTTGGAAGAGACAGGCCCAAGAATGGGAGTAAAATAAAGGTAGAGTGATTGGAACAATAAGGACAGATGGTACTCAGGGGTCTTTGTTCAGAAAACGCACAGGGTCGTAGATAAGAGCAGAGGAAATTGAGAGAAGAGACACTGAATTGGTTGCTGGTGGAGGGGCATGAAATGCTTTGTCATCACAGAGACCACTCTGCCACTGGGGCTGTGGACTCTGGCTGCTGCAAGTCCCCTTCTTCACTTTGCTGGGTAGAAGGACTCTTGGATCAGAGATTTAAGGCCAGCCCAGAGGGTCAATTCTGGCCATTGGCCTAGGCTTCACGGATTCCTCTCTACTCAAATCTCCCAAGTGAGCAGGCCGAGTTCTAAATAACAGATACACCAAGTAAGTGGTGGCACCACACTTGCCCATTTGTGCCCTCTCACCCACCACCATTCTTCCTCCTGCCACTCAGAGCTGCTTTGGGTGTTGAGAAGGACAACTGGAGAGTGCCAGGCACCATGTGGGGGCCTTCTCAATCTCTCCTGCCCTTTGTTTTAGCAGGACCAGACTGGATCAGAAATCAGTACACTGTACATGGCAGTTTGGGTCCCCAGAGCTGAGCTGGCCTCTTCTCCCCAGCTCTGTCCTCAGTCCGTCTTGTGCCTGCTTAATTGGCCCAGGACCAAATTTGTTGCCTTCCATTGCCTTACAGACCTGTGATAGGCAATCCTTTTGCACATTTCTCAGTAGCAAAACACAGCACCCTTTATCTGGACTTGGTTATTGCTTTGCAAGAAAATATAAAACTGTGGCCAGGCTCGGTGACTCACGCCTGTAATCCTAGCACTCTGGAAGGCCAAGATGGGTGGATTGTTGGAGGTCAGGAGTTTGAGACCAGCCTGAGTAAGAGGAAGACCCTGTCTCTAAAAAAAAACTAGCTGGGCATCGTGGTAGGCACTTGTAGTCCCAGCTACTTGGGAGGCTGAGGTAGGAGGATCGCTTGAGCCCAGAAGTTGGAGGTGCTGTGAGCTATGATGCCAAGGCACTCTACCTATGTGATCATCTCACCAGAACAAAAAGAAAATTTGTATCACTGAAATCAAATTTAGTCCCTGCTATTTTGCTTTCATGCATTTCTGCATACAAATTAACTTCATTTCAATCCTGAATTGTAGTATAATTGTTGAAGAATTTTTAAATGGCAAACTCAAAATGTATTGTAGCAAAATACAGATAACTGAACTGAGGTGAAACCAGCAAAGACTAATTGCTCACATGCACATTGATGACGATTACGTTATCTCTTCCACCTGGCCACCATTAAATTCTGAAGGCATCCTAATTTCAGTGATAGAGTGGAGGGTAAAAATTTTCAGTAACCTGTATTTGGCATTCAATATTCACTTTCATGTCCAGGAATATCCTTATCAACACTCTTAAAATAACTTTAGATTCAACTTCATTTCACTGTGTCCTGCTGAATGAATTTATTATTCACTACACCCTATTTTGAAGTCAACTGAGTGTTTCTTTTCAGATGCAAATATCATCTTTATGGATGAATAATTGTGCAGATCTTTGGTTATTTTAAAAATACTTTGCTATGTATTGCATTATTAACTTTTTAACATGGTACAAAGAAAATGGGCAAAAGTATTTCTTGCCTTTGAGATCTTAAGTAGCCTTCTTCATTTCTTTATTGGGAAGTCACAGCTAACAGCTCCTCAGACCAACAATATCACAAATCTTGTTATATCCACTGACAGATGTACTCTCTTCATTAGGATTACAACATCTAGCAGACAAAAACACTGCACATCTGGTTAAATTTTAATTTTTCAAATAAAACAACAAAGAATTTTTTTAGTCAGGTAACCTTCATTTGACCTCCAGGTGACCTCCAAATGACCTTCATCTGACCTCTACCTGACCTTTGAATGACCTTCATTGACTTTCAGATAGCCATCATTTGACCTTTAAATGACTTTCATTGGACCTTCAAGTGACCCTCAAATGACCTTCATTTCATCCAAATAAAACAATCTGATTAAATTAGCCCAAACAGGCCATCCTGATTAATTAGGCTGGTTGAACTGGTTAGTTCAGTCTGATTAAATTAGTCTGATTAGTTCAGTCTGTTTGAATTACTCTGAACTGGCCTGATCAGTTGAGATGGGTTAAATCAGTCTGATTAGTTTAGTCTGGTTAGTTCAGCCTGACTGGTTTAGCTTGATTAGTTTAGACTGTTGACTTGGCCTGGTAGTTTAGTCAGATTGAATTAGTCTGGCTGGTTTAATCTGATCAACTCAGTATAATCTGTTTGGTTTGAATAGTTAAGTCTGATTACTTTAGTCTGATTAATCTGATCAGTTCTGTCCAATGGATTCTGCTTGATTAGTTTAGTCTAATTGACTGAATTAGACTGATTAGTTCAGTCTGATAAACTTGGCCAGTTTAGCTTAGTCAGATTGGTTCAGTCTGACTGAAATCAGTTTGATTAGTTTTGTGTGATTGATGGCTCGATTAGTTTAGTTTGATTTCAGCTCGATTGCGCTAGTTTGATTGAGTTGGTCCAATTAGTTTAGCCTCATTTATTGGGCTTGATTAATTTAGTCCGATGCAGTTTTATCTGCTTAGTTCAGCATGATCAAATTAGTCCGATCACCTCGGTCTGATTAAATCCGTCTGATTAGTTCAGTTCGATCAGTTTAGCCATTAGACAGTCTGATTAATTTGGCCTGATTAAATTAGTTTGGCACCTGCCAAAGGAAATATAATTAATTTTATATTTTCTAGCAATCACATTTTAAAAATCAAAAAGAAACAGGTGAAATTAATGTAATCATTTAACCCAATATGTCCAAAATGTAGGTGATCAATATAAAAATTATTAATGAAATATTTCAGTCTTTTATTTCTCATACCAAATATTCAGAATGCATGGTGGCGTATATCTGTAGAGCAGTGATTTTTAAGCAGTGCACTGTAGCACACTGGTGTGCTAAGAGAGGATTTTAGGTGTGCAGCAAAAATTGTTAAAGATCATTAATAAAATTATTTTTGAAAGAAGTTCAAATCATTAGGTGGCACTTGTGTCTCAAAGGAGTAGGGCACTGGTCCCATATACTGGAGGTGGCAGGTTCAAACCCAGCTCTGGCCAAAAAAAAAAAAAAGAGAGAGAGAAATTCAAATCATGGTAAGTATGTCCTCTTTTCATTTTTTTACACTTTTAAAAATCAACATAATTTAAGTGTGTCATGGAAGTTTAACTACAGCTTCAAGTGTGCTGTGAGTAAAAAAGGTTGAAAAACACTGCTGTAGAGGAACATTCTAGGCAGAGGGAACAGAAAGTGCAAAGGCGTTGAGGCAGGAATGTTCAAAGAATGGCAAGAAAACCTGTGGGAACTGGGTAAAGAAGTAGGGAGATGAGGTAAGAGACGTTTGAGATGTGGCATAGGGTTTTGTTGGCCTTCGTGATGACTTTGGCCTTTAAGGGAGATAAGAGGTTCTGAGAAGACGAACAGCAAGCATCTCCTGACTTTGGTTTCACTAGGATCACCCTGGCCACTCGGCTGTGGATGGCTTGACACAGGGGCAAGGGCAGGATGGAGGTGGTGGGGTCTGTGTCAGGGTGGTGGGGATGGAAGTGATTCTGTAGAGGTAAGGGACCAAGTCTTCTGGTTCTCTGGAGAACCTGCGAATCTGAATGGACTGGCTACTGTTTACCCACTACCCTTTCTCTGTCTCCCCGATGTCTATTCCCCCTTTCTTCCTTAGTAACAGAACCCACTGTTGTTCACTGGCAAGATGCTCAGTTAAAGTAATTAAAATGCTGCATTTCCCTGACTCCCTTGCAGCTGAGGGTAGTCACTTATCACAGTCCTGGCTGAGGAGATCTAAGCACAGGGTGTGGCTTCGAAAAGCATCCCTCAAAGACAATTAAACCAGAGGGCAGCTACTTTTTATTTCTGTCACTCTTTAAGGTTTTCCTTCCTGGAACATGAATATCACACCATGAACATAAGGACCAGATAGAGTGAACATTTAGAAGGAGTCTAAATGGATGAAAACATGGCGCTGCCTAGGACTGGGAGTCCTAGGCTCTCTGCCTCCAGAGTTTTTATTAAAGGAAAAAGAAAATAAAGCTTCAGTATGTCTAAAGTACTTCCTCCTTGATACACACTTTCATGTAAGTCGTTTCTGTTTTTAAACAAAGTTCTCCAAGGCATTGGAAGCAGAGCTGATGCCTTCTTTTTCTGCAGTGGTGCTCTGGTTTGGCTGCATGTTAGAATCGCTAAGAGTGCTTTAAAAATGTCAGGGCCCGGGTCCCCCTCTGAGATTCTTATGTAATTGGTCTGGGACACAGCCTGGCCATTGGGATTTTTAACATCTCTCCGGGGTTTCTGAAGGGCTGCCAAGGCTGAGAACATGGGGCTCTTCTCTCTTCCAAGGTGGAGTAATTGGCTGATTGATTTCCCTCGTTACTCTCATTAAGTCCTAATGAGAACCACAGTGTCCCTGGCTTTATAAGCCTTTTGGTTGTAAACTTGCGCATACATCAGAAGCACCTGGAGGGCTTATTAAAACCCAGGGTGCTGGTTTCTGATTTAATGGGTCTGGGGGGGCAGATAATTTACATTTCTCATAAGCCCCCAGGTGCTGCCTATGCTGCTAGGTCCTTAGCGTCCTCCAGGGCGTTTCCTTTTTTCTCCATCCTCTTCGTTCTGTGCCCTTGTCTTGTTCTCTTGTCCTGTTCTCCTTGCCCCACTGCCCCCCCCACAGGCTCTTTGTTTGTATTTACTGTTCACCCCCTATTATTAATGAAAACAGAACAAAAAGCTTGTCTTTTTAATGGAAATTCAGGCAGTGGCGCCCCAGGAGAGGGTCTCTTCCCTCCTCTCTGCATAACTTCCACTTGTCTCCCAAGTCTCCACTTAGATGTCACCTCGTCCAGGAAGTCTTCCTTTGAGCCCCAAGTCTACACTCTCGGGTAGAGATAGCCCCAGAAACTTTCATCTCCTTGACCTCGGGTACAATTGCCTTATTGAATCTCTAATCTCCTGAAGACAGAAATGCTTTCTCTCTACACACCCGGGCCCCAGCACGTGGTGGGTGCTCTGCAAGAATTTCCCTGCATGAAGAGAAGAGGGTGGCTTTCAGAGGCTGGGCCTATGCTCCAGGGGAGGATGAGCCTGGGATGGTCCAACCAAGGAGACCCTGGGGTGCCCCTTCTTTGCTAGGTCCCTTGGGGCCTGCTCACTGTTGCCACCCCTTCCCCATATTCCCCAACTAGAGCCCAAACTGCTCTTCCCCTCCTTGCCTTGCCTTCCAAGCATAAATTAAAGGAGGCCAGCAGCTGTCTGCACAGGCAAGCTTGTTGGAGTGATTCTTCTCCCAGAAGGAAAATCCTGCCATTCTGAGGTCATGGCAGAATCCAAGTCTCTTTGCTGCAAGCCGCACTTAGAAAGGATGGATTTCGGACCGTTCCTCAGAGTCAGGGGGGCCCGCAGGACGCCGAGTCTCTGCTCCCACAGCCGGACAGCCTCGCCTCAATTGTTCTGAGACATAAATGAGGAGGGCGCTTGGTGGGAGGTGATCCCTCAGTGGAGACACCTGACAGAGTTCACGCTCAAGCCTCAGGTTCATTAGGATGTGTGTTGACACCGTTCTGCCATCCGGCAGCCAGCTCTCCCAGAACGGTGTCTCTGCTGGGCCACTTGCAGGAGGCCCCGCCCAGCCTGTTTCACTACTAGAAGAAAACAGTCAGGGCAGGGCAGCTGCTGGGGACCCTGCTCACTGAAGGGAGCATGACACTCTCAGAATGTGGCAGAAGGGAGGAATCTTCCGGAGATGCTCAGAGTGTCCCAGTGAAACCAGCTTGAGCGTGAAGAACACAGGCATTGCGAGGTAGCAGAGAGCAGGGTGGCCAGTGGGACGGGGACCCCCAGAGGCCTGCCACACAGGCTAGAAAGCTTGGCATAGTTTAGGCAAACAGACTGCTATTGCCCAAAATCAGAGCTCCTCAGCCTTCTCGGGGGTGGAGTGGGGGGTGGGGGAGACTCTCTCATGCATTGGGTGACAGCTCTGGACCTTTGCCCCGGAGAAGTACATCTGTCAGTTGCAGTGGATTGAAGAATCACATTGATTCCCCCCTAGGGCTCAGAATTAACACATCATCCTTAGGACAAGAGAAATGGCACCCTCGCAGGCTGACATCTGGCATGAAGTCCACACAGGGCTGACATTCTTATAATTAAAGACAAGGTGTTTGGCATGAAATGAGGCCAGTGGGTGACAGAGACAGGCAACTACATAATCATAACAGAATGGATATTGGCTAAAATGAAATATTGATTCTCAGTAATATGGCCCCGTGCATGGGGACAGAGCCCTGAGACAGGCACACAATTCTTGACTTCACCAAACATTAATTTGTCCAAGAACTATTTATTGCCAACCTACTATGTGATTGGGACTGTTCTGTCCTGATTGGTGATACAGCGAGGTCTCCATCTTCAAGTGCCTGACCTTCTAGTGTGGACAGAGAAAATAGATAAGTGATGTGTAGAGGAGAAGATTGTTATGGTGATGGGGAAGTCTTCTCTGGAAGGACAACTTTGAATAGAAATATGGATGACATAAAGGAATTGGCACGTGTATATCTGGGGAAAGAGTTCAAATAAAGAGGACGGCACATACAAAGGTCCTGGGGCAGGAGTGTGCTTGGCATGCTTGAGGAACGAGGGGATGGAGGAAGCACAGAGTGAGTCAGAGGAAGAAGAGATGAGGTCTATCTGAAAGGGATGAGAGGATCCTTGGATCTTATTCCCAGTGGGATGAGAAGCCATTGAAGGATTTTGAGCAGGGGAGTGACATGATCTAATTTAGCGTCTGAAAATGAATCTGTTACCAGTGGGAAAATTAATAAGCACAGGCAACAGTCTTAGGACAGTTATGATTGGCTCTTCCTTAGTCTTGATCAGAGTTCAGCAAACTTTTTCTATAAAGGGCCAGAGAGTAAGTATTTTAGGTGTTGGGGGCTTCTGTCGTTACTATTCAACTCTGTTAGTAGAGCATGAAATCAGCCATGGACAATATGCAGGCGAATGAGCCTGGCTATGTTCCAGGTAACCAACCATCCCTGTTTGCCTGGGACCAAGAGGTTTTCTAGGATCTGAGACTTTCAGCACCAAACTGAGATATTCTGGGCAAACAGGGACTTTTGGTGACTTCCACTAAAGCTTTAGTCATATTGTCATTACAGCTACACACAAAGAAGGCAAAGATGACCTCTTCCCTCTCACTGAACTCTGACAGCCCGTGCCTGAGATTTTCTCATATGAGTCTCATATTGTGAGACTTCGTATCAGTCACATAAATTTCACATCTCTTATATGTGATATTCTTTTCCCATTGACTCACATATGAATTTCACATATAATTGAATTATATATAAATTTTACATATCATGAAAAGTTCCTCTTTTGATTATTTTCAACTTATGAAAAATATGATACAAACTTAGCTCATATAAAACCAGGCATCGGTCGGGATTCGGCCCATGGGCTGTGGGTTGCCCACCCCTGGCCTTGATGATCCCACCAGTGAAATGCATGACTGGTAAGTGGCAGTGGCCACTAATGCTGTCCTCTGTGTTCCACCCCCCTCCTGATGCCAGGGACACACAGCAGTCCCTGCCTCCTCTCTATCTCCTCTTTGCTCATCATATTCCTACCACACCAGCCTACTTCAAGTTCTTTGACTGATTCAAACTTCATCCCACTCAGAGACTTCACACATGCTGTTCCCTTTGCCTGAGAATTCTTCCCCTACTTTTTCACCTGGAGAATAGGCCTTGCAGCCTTGTGTCCTGGCCACAGTCAGAAATTCTGCCCCAGTAGGAACACACAGCTTAACGGAAATAATCACTTCTCAGAAAGGCAAGCAGAGGTCTAAAGCAGCTGGGGCCATGAGACCCCACAAATAGCAGAAGACACATGGTGATGAGAAACTGCAGGTGAAGAGCAGGCTGTCCTGGTAGTGGGAGTTGCAGGAGAAAGGAGCCCATGAATCTCCATAATGGTAGAGGCCTGATTTGTTGCTACAGCCTTGAGGTGACTAGAGGCCCCCATCGCTGGAGCTCTCATGAGTTTGTGACAGTGAAAGGAAGGCTTAGCATCACTAGCTCCATTTTGCTTCTGACCCCCCTCCCCATGGTAATATTCTTTAGGTTAAGGACTTAGCTCTGTACGTAGGCCAGCTAATTATAGAGAGAATTTAGTTTATAGTCCAACCCTAGAAGAAAGATGGGAATAACCATCCCCTCCCCAAACTGACTTCCAGGGAAGTATGCACACAAGAACAATGCTATGTTAAGGATTTATAGGAACTTCATGACCTGACCTATGTCATCCATAGTTAACCAAGGACAAAGAATTTTCACAAACTCCTTGGAACTTTGCAGATGTCCAGATACCTGTGGCCATCAGGCACTTTTGCAACCCTCTTCCCTTTCCCCCTTCTCTTAACATAAAAAGGAGCCTGAAGTTCATATTAACTTCAGATGGTTCTTTGGAACACTAGTCTGCCATCCTCTCGGTTTGCAGGCTCTCCGAATAAAAGTCTCTTTTTTGGTCCCAATACCTTGTCTCTCGACTTACTGGTTATTGTGTGGTAAGTGGTATAAGCTTGGACTTGGTTGCAAATCCTGATTGTCCATTTTCCACAAGGCCCTTCCAATGACTTGGAATTTCCATATGATTTCTGTCTTCCTGCCATGTGGTACCTTCCAAAACACTTACCCCAGTTTAGTGCCTTGTACATGGTAGGTGCTTAAGACATATTGCTGTGAGAATGGATTATTTGAGATAACGTAAGAAAAAAATACTGTTTCTTACAAACAAAATTTCCTAACACACCATTTACATTTTGGGGTGGCGATTTGGAATTACTTCCTTGGGGACACATATGACTGTCCTTTCCTGACATCCTGAGCTCCTGCAGAGAACAGAAACATCTCAGGCCCAGGCTGGCAGTGCTCTCTGAGGCACACCCACTTAAGTGGGAGGTCGCCTCTGACCTCTTTGTAGCCAGCTGTGATCAGAAGCCAAGCAGAAGAGCAGGACAGGATATACCGCAGGGAAGACTGGTGGCCCCATGAAATGGAGGGGACTTTCATTAGCTCTTGACTGCGCTAAATGTGCCAGCAAAAGAAAAGGAAGAGACTTTTTCTCTAGGTAAAACAAGATTAGTTCTTATCTGGTGTATTTAACGGGTCAATAGGGATTCAATAGAACAATCTCTTCCATTCCTTTTCCTGTCTCCTCCAAGCCTTTAAAAATGTAAATTATCAACATTAAAGTTGAATTCTGTCATCAGGGAAAGCCCTTAATGCAATCAACTTGGGATTGTCAGGTAGTAAACCTGAAGAATTCTTTTGAACCGCTGACAGCATGATGGCCACAGCTAACACTAGGGGGCACTAGACCAGTGCAAAGTGTGGCCCCAGGCTCAAGGGCGAATAGAGGGCTCACTTTAGCCCAAGCTAGCCCAAAAAAGAAAAAGTCCCCAGTTGAATGCAATTTTGAAGGCATTCTACCTGGCCTCTTTGAAAAATTAAAATTCTTCTCATACATGTACACAGACACAAACTTGTGCCCAGTTGCTTGCCAAGAGTATGCTGCTTTTATTTAAAAGGTAATATTTTTCTGAGGCTGCTTGGCTGCATTTTTGAGTGGGGAAAAGTGCTCACCAAATAAATTCCAGGTTCACAGCTCAATTGCTCTCTGCAGGGAATTACTAGGGAATGCTTTGGAAACATGGCTCGCTGTCAAAGTGAAAACATCTATGCTTCATTTGACAAGATCATGAAGTTCTCTCAGTGGAGGGCAGCCCATTTCTTATTCATGCCTTCCTCAGGTACTTTCATGTTTCCTTCTTCCAGTCCTTCCGGGTCCCCCGTACCTGCTCCAGACAACCTACAGCTCACACAGCCATTACTCATTTGCCTGCCTGTGTCCTCACTAGGCTGGTGACCACTAGATGCTGGGGAGAGCATCATCTCTTTGAATTCTCAGGGACCAGGATGGTGCAGGGCACTCAGTAGGAACACATGGTGGCTTGTTGGTTGAATGAATGAATCTGGCTTATCTTTGCCTCCTAGAGGGAGGCAAACTCTTTGCACAGAGTTTAATTAGTTCAAGGACACAAATTTGTGTCACCATCTTTCTTCCAGAGTATATATGGTGACTCAGCTTTCTAAATGAAACTATCTTCGGCCCTTCAGCATCTTCAGTAGATATCTACATTTTTGTGAGCTTATAAGTGCTTTGAAATTCTTTCTTGTCCATCAGAAAGTTTGGAAGGAAACTTGGATATCAAAGAGAAGAAAGTAGATATCTTTCTACCTCCCCAGGCCCTGGGGGCTTCTGCCATGGGTTTGCATCCAGCAGCTTCTCTAAGTCCCCCAAAGGAGCGGAAGCTGAGGGGCAGGGAAGTATTCACCTGTAGGCTTTTTGTGACTGGGGAAGAGGCAGCAGTGGAAGAAACAACGTTAACCCAGCCTGCATTGTAAAGAACAACTTGCTCACATTTCAATGACCTCCTTTGAGACATTAAAATTCTTAGCATGCATGCTGGGAAGTGCACCACCCAGCCCCTACTTCCTCAGCAGACACTGAACTGCTCATTATGCTGGCAAGGGGTGAAGCAAAGTGGCAAATCTTCATGTTACAGCATTGCCACCTGGAACAAAGAAATGCCCTTTCTCTATAACCTGTTGGCAATTGAATCACCAAAATAAACAGCAATGTGTTCCCAGTAGGGAAAAACAACATCAAAACATCAGCAGACTCTGTGTTCCTGCATCTGGATAGAAGTGAAGGGTCTAATTATAGACTTTTGGCACTGTGTCTCTGCCTCTGTGCTCTGGTGTCACAGAGGCATAAAAGTCTTTGTTGAGGCCTCTAACTCCCAGATGGAGAGCAGGTCAGGGAAAGGGCCTAGTCTTTCTTCTTTACATCCCTGGAGCCCAGTACAATGCCTGGCACAGAGTAATCACACAGCCCCCATCTGCTTAGTGTGTGGCTGGTGATGCAGGGGAGGGTGGTGCGAACGGGGACTTGTCTAGTAAACTCTATAATACGTACGCTTCAATTCCCTCATCCAAACAAAGAGTAAACTGGTTTCCAGTTCTAGCATTCTTTTGTTGTCTGATTCAAGGAGGTATACAAGTGGAAAATACAGGTTTAAAAGGAGTTCATAAAATTGTGTAGATGAGACATTGATGTATGGTAGCTGCTATGTTATTTCACAAAACCTCCTCTGGTGCTGGATGGAACATTGGACAGGCCCTAAGGGGCAACTTTCATGTTCAAGGTACACGTTGGACTAAGATGAAAGGATTCATAGGGACGTAACGGTGTGATCCACAAAGCAAAGTTAGACTCAAGTGGCCTGTCTCCTAGGATTTTAATTACCTATGTGAACTCTTTCATCTTGCAAACAGCATTTGTGTCAGTAAGTGTCCCCAGGAATGCTTTATTGGAGACACTGGCAATAATCATCTGGGGAGGGGAAGGAGATGAAAGCTGGTATGGGGAACGATGGTGTCACAGAGATTTTTGGAGCAGGAGGATTGTATTAGAGGTGACTCTCAGATGGGGATGTGGAAGTTTTGCCTTCTCTGTGAGCACTCCTTTGAGATTTACAGAATGAATAATTCTCCAATGTCAAATGCAGAACTAACCCAAGAAGCAATCATAATCAACCATTCCATGAGCTACAAAGAGAAAACTTAGCCTGTCCTTCACTCTGCTCCCTGTTTAATTCTATCTGAGCAAAAGTTCAGGGCAAGTGGGAGTGAAGAGAAGGCATATGGAAGGCTTGGTCCTCACACTGTCCCCAGGTCTGGGAACAATTCTGAGCCTGGATCATTCAGTGCTGCGTCTGTAGGTCAGCTCGCTGAGCTGGCTGCCCCATGTCTGGACAGTTTAGCTACTACCTTCCTGACCCCCCAAACTACCACGTAGATGTTCCTTCCCTTTCTTTTCAGTTCACGGTTACAGTGTTTGTGATATTTGGCTTTCTCTGCACTACGAACATTCACAAGGAGAGATTGTTCTATGATGAATCCTTCTCTCATTGACAGCTTTGCCCTCAATCCATTGACAGAGCAGATGGCGAGCCAAGGGTATCAGTCAAATACTGGCATGATCGACCCAGCTCCACATGAGATTTTGTGGAATAACCAGGCCAAGGAAGGCTACAGGTAAAGGATAGAACTTTAGATTTAAGAGACCCATGTTGAGCTGTGGCTGCATGACCAAACAGATGGTTCCAGAACCACAAAGTCACAGTTTGCCATCCATGGAAGGAGCCCCGAACCCGTCCCCTCTGCTGTGTGTTGTATGGATCAAGCGGAAGTATACATGGGAGTGGGTTGTACGACAGTAGAGCCCTCTCTTAATGCCTGTTTAATTAGAGCTTTATCCAGAAACACCCCCGCCCCAAGAGTATCAATGTATTTATTATTTCAGGGGCGTCTGGTTCTCCTCTTGACAGTGGATGATGCCAGGACAGAAGGAACGGGAGGGGGGAGGAGGTGCAGGGCAAGAAGGAATTCACTTGCTCTTCTTTAAACAGAAGCTTCTTTGAAGCTTGCAGCCATGACCTTGAAGTTTTTGTGATATATCATAGATGTGTGGGCTGCACTCAAGTGGTGCTTTTCCAGCAAAAGGACTTGGAATTATTTTGCAAAGTTCTATTCATTTTGTTCCTTAATAAGTGTAATTGGAACCATTATCATGGTCCCATGACAGAATATGAGCCAGTGAATGCCCCCTCTGGAAATAACGTCACACAGATTTCATTTAAAAGCCTCTCCAGCGCCTAAGACAGTGCCAGACATGTGGCAGCCACTCTATACATACTTATTTGGTAAGAGAATGGTGGAATGATTGAATTAACTTTGTTTCTGATGGTTGATCCAAATCCTGTCAATTTGCTTAAATATGCACTACTAGTTCGTTTAGCCAAGTCCTGGGGGAGAAGTTCTAGCCCAGCATAGCCTAGAACCTGCCCCTCACATGAGAAAGAGGATGTGTTCCAAAGCAGACCACCAACTAGACCACCTGTCCCAGAAATCACGTGGGCTTAAAAATGTTCAGATTTGCTATGGCAGCTCGCATAGTTCATAAATAATTTTCTGATGCAATACCTTCAGACCTAACAAAGAAGAACCTAGCATACACATTCAGTAATCATCCTGGTAATTGATTGAAATCAGCGGAAAGCAAACATGTTTTAGAATGTCTGAAGGGTCAGTGAAGTCCTACATAAGTTTAATAGAAATGTGGGGTTTTTAATGATTAAAAAAAGGGAAGGCTACGGCTGGGCGTTGTGGTAGGCGCCTGTGTTCCCAGCTACTCGGGAGGCTGAGGCAAGAGAATCGCCTAAGCCCAGGAGTTGGAGGTTGCTGTGAGCTGTGTGATGCCAGGGCACTCTACCGAGGGTGATGAAGTGAGACTCTGCCTCTACAAAAAAAAAAAAAAAAAAAAAAGGGAAGGCCCACATACCTTACCTTTGCACCTATAAGCCTGTGGTTCGCATAACCTCAGTTTAATCCAGTTTTAGTTTTCTGCATCTCATGCCTTCTTAACTATTCATTTCCACTCTACAAACATGTGTTGACCGATTACCAGGTGCCAAGCATTACTCTGGGTGCTCTGGGGGACTCTGCAAACTTCTTATTGACTTGAGAAAACAAGGAAACAAAACACCAGCCAGTGTACATCACAACAGCATGAGTGAGTCAGGAGTCAAAGGGACGTGTTAGTTACGAGCATGGAAGTACCAGACTTCATTCAGTAACCACGTAAGATTGGCAGCACTGCTACCAGATGGACCTTCTTGCCCCTGCCAAACAGATGCCAAGACATTTCCTGAGCAGAAGGATTGCCTAGCATTAGCTATTTAGTGTGATAATGGCGTTTGATAGTTCGAACACAAACACCATTGTCACACTCCACAGCTCTGCTAAGGAAACTCTGTAGCGGTGAAGTCGTTAACTTCACCTCCGCAGTCCACCCTTGTCGCTGACCACCAGCTGGGAACCTGGGCACCTCCGTCTCTGTGGCCTGAGCAGGGAGACAAGGCATCACAGTGGCAGTGGCATCTTGCGTGATGAGGAGAGAGAGTCACAGATGGATTCCCGCGCCCTGTGCCCCTACCACCCCGCAAAGGCCTCCTGCCCACAGGAACAAAGACTTCCTCGGGGAAATGGATGGGAAATCTGCATCAGTTTTCTGAAAGCATCAGAATGTAAGACTCCCCAGAGGGGAAGAGGTATTAGGAAACAAATAATCAGTGGAAGACCACGTGGGAAACGGAAATGAACTAACGGAGCCTCACGAGGCCCATCTCACCATGTTTCCCAGCCCATCATCAGTAATGTGGTAAATTCTGCAGTCTGAGAAAGTTACGATTATTTCATCTGGGGCTGTAGTGTTTAAATGTGTTGTAATCTACCCTTGGTGGCATCTACCGGATCTGCAGGCATCCGACCTTGCTCCAATTTTAAGTCTTATCCACCACGTCACTTTCCACCATAGCAGTGAGTGGGCGATGAGGGAAGGGACATGGAAAGAGAGGAATTTTAATAATCATTTGCTAGGATAAACGGAGCCCTGTAAATAAATCCCTCTGGATTTATTTGATTTTCCTGTTAAAAATGGTTTCTAAGTGACAGGGACACTCCTGCCCACAGTGGAGGATGAGAGGAAATAGAGCATTTTACCCCATCCTTTTCTCTCTCAAACACTAGAAAAGGAACGGGTTGGGGGCCCATGATTTCCTTCCCCCAGCAGAACTGAGTTAATATCTGACCACAGCCTTGCTTTAGCCAGAAAATTGGTCCATCTTTAACGGCTGAAAATGAAGCCTTCTGCATTTTTCAGGGGAACTGCCCCTTATTCACATACAGACCATGAAATCACTTTCTTCAAGCTAGACTCCCAGCGATTATCAATACACACTCCGTTTCTGTGAGGTCGGAGTGTCCAACTCTGCCCCCTTTTTTCCCTTTCCTTCCTCACTTGGGTGATTTGCGAATCTCCCCCCCCCCCAGGTGACTGGCTGGCTTTGGCTCCCGCCTGTGGCCCTGGCTAGCCTTCATGGCCATTTGTGGGGCAGCAGGAAGTGCCAGTTGGCCTCTTGTTAGACGTGCTCTCCTCAGGCAGGACTTCACCTGGGCAGTTTCTCATGCCCCAAAGAGAGCATGGACCCTGAAGTTCTAGGTGGCGTGGTAATGAGCACAAACCCTTAGCACTCCAAGCGCAGTGCAGCATGTGACAGACCACCTGCTTATCCTGCCCTTTCTCTACTGCTCCTCCCAGCAACGCAGCCAGGCTCATCCTGCTTTGTCCTGGCCCGAAGGACCTAGAACAAAAATCCCTACCTCCTGGTCACATCAGGGACATTGCTGACCGTCATAAGCAACTCTAGAAATCTCTTGGTCCCAGTGGGAAGGATCCCCGAGAGGCAAGTAACTTACTTGTCAAAGGGCCCCAGAGGAGATGCTCGGGCCCATCCATACTGGGCAAGGGCTGGGCAAGGGCTCAGGCTCATTTCACTTCGTGGGGCCTCACAGCAGCGTCTGAACACCCTCTTCTCCTTGAGAATGCTGTTTGCTCTGGGCTTTGAATAATCTGCAAAAGACACAGGGGAGGAGAAAAGACAGGAAGACGTTAATATGTTAAAGGTAAACCTCACCAAATTCCTCCCCCCAGATAAACCTGTCTTTCTATGACCTAGAAGCATATCTCAAGGAAAACGGTAAAAATTTATAGAAAGATTTACCGATAAGGTTGTTCATGGTGCTGTTGTTAATGGTAGAAATTGGAAACAACCTAAAAGTCCCACAGGTAATACACTTATAATACTCCGTGGTCATTTAAGTCCATTCTGTAGGAAAACGGTTGTAGACTTGGAAAGAAATCCACGATATATTATTGAATGAAAAAAGGAGTTTACAAAATAATATACACTATATGAACCCCTTTCTGTGAAAAATGCATATTTGCCCAGGGCAGAAATGAAAACTGTTAATCACAATCATCTTTGAGTAGAGGAATCAGGGCTTTATTTTTTTCTTCTCTTTTGTCTCTATGTTTATTAATTTCTATGAGTCGTGTAGGACTTTTGCAATGAGGAAAACAATGAGAATTTTAAAATTTTAAGGAGCTTCTTTACTGGATCCTCTAATAAAAATCCCTATCTGCAGAACACTCCTCAGAAATTGGGAGGTTGGAACCTCCCCTTACTCATGTTTTTTTGTCACAAGCATGGACAGTTAGTCCTGTGCTGAGAGACAGGCTTCAGTATAATTTCTTAGCAAATGATGAATAAAATGCATTGCTAAACCAACCATCATCATCTATTACTTCTTTGGTTGTTGCTGCAAGAGTGGTTGAACTCTGTCAACTTACAAAGTAGTTTAAATAAGCAAGCAGAATGTTTTTATTTTTTCCCAAATATCATCAAAAATCTGTCACTAGTAAAAAAAATTAGCAGTGGTTAATGGGAGGATCTGCTCTTAGAGATTTAAAAAAATTCACAGAGTCATTTCTTATACTTCAGATTTAAAGTCAGTCAAATTTACAAGTTAATTTAAATAGTGCCGTTAAAAATAACACATCAAAAGTTTATACTCCGGTTGTAAATTGATACCAGTTATTTCCTACGGAAAAATAATGTTGTATTAAACTGGATGGAAGTGGAACACATTATTCTTGGTAAAGCATCACAAGAATGGAGAAGCAAGATTCCTATGGACTCTGATTTGATGACCTGGTATACAGTGGGGGGTGGGGGACGGGGGTGCCAGGAGAGGGAAGGAGGGAAGGGGCGGGGGTCCTAGGGTGCGACACACCTTTTGTAGATGAGTCACAATTATAAGAGGGACTTTACAAATGCAATCAATGCAACCTGGTTCTTTGTACTTTCAGTGACTCGCCAGCAATAAAAAAAAAAGAAAGAAAGAAAAAGAAAAATTAATGCGGCAGGGCCTGTAGCTCAGCGAGTAGGGCACTGGCCCCATATACCGAGGGTGGTGGGTTCGAACCCGACCCCAGCCAAACTGCAACAAAAAAGTAGCTGAGCATTGTGGTGGGCACCTGTAGTCCCAGCTACTTGGGAGGCTGAGGCAAGAGAATTGCCTAAGCCCAAGAGCTGGAGGTTGCTTTTAGCTGTGACACTACAACACTCTACCGAGGGTGACAAAGTGAGACACTATCTCTAAAAAAAAGAAAAGAAAAGAAAAGAAAAATTAATGCATAAGGCAAAGATATTGGAAATTAGTCAGAGTCACTTGTCCAAATGCCAGCATAATTTTCTACAGCGGATAAAACGCCTTAAGGGATCCTACTTATCTTCTTTAGGCCTCTGATCCCATCCATATAAATCCCCTACCATCTCTCTTTGTGCTTTTCTTCCGGAGATCTCCCTAAGAGAGGCTGAGTGCTGGGCATTCCTAAATGGTTGTCTATTAAAACGATATTTCTCCTTTAGTGCCAGCTACTAAGGGGGCGGAGGCAGGAGGATCCCTTGAGCCCAGGAATTCAAGGCCGGCCTGGGCAACATGATGAAACCTCTGTCTCTTAATAAAAAGAAAATTAAACTAAATTTCTGTGTGGTGTCTTCCTGTTCTCACCTTCCCAAGTGTGACAGACTCTCTAAACTGCTGCCATTAATTCAGAATGCAGTTTTCCCAATGAACCCAAGAGCATGAAAAACAGGCTAAACTTGGCTTGCTCTTTTTTAATGTTATGTATTTCTTTTCTTAAGTAGTTAAGAAAGCTCATTAAGGAGAAAGCCTTTACAAAGCCTAACCTTCCAGCAAATTCATCACCTTGTAAGTATTCTGTACATACCTTCCATAACTCCCCGCAAGAGATCTAAGAGTCACAAGTACCAGGAATATCACAACATCCCCTGTTCTTTCCCAGGTCAGATGTGGGCATGAACAGCTTGTTTTTGCTTTGATATTTTGTTCTCAGAGGCTCAGCACATTCTGCCAACTCCATCGGGCTGAGAAAAGAGTGCTTTTGGGACTGTGAAGTGTGTCAACTTGCTGAAAACCTAACCCATCAGTAACCACTCCCCCCACCAAAAAAAAAGATTTCTTAAAAAGCAAAAGATAAACGGAGATTTTTTTTTTTACTCGAATCCACATTTCCTGCCATTTTAAATGCAGATGTTAAATACATCCATTTGATTTTTTTAGACTGTTATAGTCTAGATGACAAAGGAAGTCAGCGTTATACTTCGGAGTCTTGTCATTGTTAAAGCACATGGCAATTTTAAAATAGAACGTTCTTGTCATCAGGGAACATACCAGTGTTTCTTTTCTCATTGAACTCCATCTAGAAGGGAAAATCAGGGAAACTCCTTACTCATGCATGTATTATCTGTATTTATCAACAACCAAGGGGAAAAGGAAATTGTTGGGCAAATTCTCAGCCAAGCGGAGCCTCTGAGGACCTTTTTGAAAGAGAATTGCTGAGGCTGGGGGATCCCTCAGGCCCAGCTGCATGTCTGAGCAGGTGTCCAGCTATTTTTAGTGCTGATGAGGGAACAATGTGAGTTGTACAGAGACACACAGAAGAGACAACTCTTTTGCCAGCAGTTTAGAAGGATAAGGGACAGAGCATCTTGAATTTTGCCTGTGGGTTTGCCCTGCGGGGGAGGGGTTCCTGGTCAAATAAACCCAGCTGGCAGAATTGTGTTCGGAGGCCTTGGTGTTATTGTTAAATAGGGACACAGTGAAATAGGAAATGGCTTCATATACAGCCACTCCAAGGGCAGAAGAAAGTCTACCCTGCGTCTGAGCCTCAGCTTCTCTCTGGCCTCATCCTTCCCTTCCACAAGGTGAGAACCTTCAAGAAAGTCTCCCATTTTCTTCAACTTTCCAAAGAAACTGAATAATCATGGAAGATAAATCCGAAGGTGCATGTTCTATACTTCCTGTCACTCAGGGGCTGTGTGGAGTCCCTTTCAACACTTGAGCCATCAGCTCACCCCTATTCCTCACCAGTGGCCACCCCAAAGGGGAGTCACAGTACCCAGGGAAAGACGCACTTACCCGCAGTCGGCTCTGGTCCTCTCTCGGCCCAGGGCCCCTCCTCTGTCCGGCAGGATGGCGCCTTCCACTGTCCCCACTTCTGTGGCTGTGCTGCCGCAGCCTCTGGCTGAGTGTCTGTGGCTTTTAGGCCTTTCCCCTCTCTCCCTTTATGGAATCCAGGATTTTAAAGTAAACAATTCTTTCTCTTTCTGATAAGTCACATTAAATTATCGATTTGGGGGGAGGGAGGGCATGACCTTGGGCCACTAAGTCAGCGTCACCTTTGGTCAAACACACAGGAGCATTCCTTCCTCTGCTGTGGGGGTGTGCACAGCCCACAGGTGGCCATGGAGGCCGCAGTGCCGACACATCCTCCCCACCCCAAACCCACGGTTACACTTGTTTAACTCTTTCCTCGCAGGCAGACAACAGTTTATTACATTGTCACCTCCTCAGATTTCTAGAGCCAGTAGAGTCTTCTGAAGCTGGGAGATTAAATATGCCCTTGGGGCATCCTACTTCACACTCTTGACCAATATTTGGGAGCCAATCTCATTCTGCTCTAGAACTGGCCATTTCTGACAGAGTTACACTCTATTCATCTGTTCACTCCAACCATTATTTATAAAGCACCATCTTATCATTGGCAGCAGGATGGGGAGCACAGCAAACAGAGCCACCCATCTGGCCGTGAGGACAGATTCATGAGGACACTCCAGCCACCATTGGAGGCTGCCCTGGTCGTCGGTGTATTCTATTGCCGGCTACTATTTTTAATGTTTCTGATCATTTCTTTTTCTCCTTAGGCAATGTCGTGGTTTTGCTTTCTGAAGCTTTAACAGAATATTATTTGTTACTCTCGCTAGTACCGATCTGAATGGAGTCTGCTCATTCCAGTCAAAGCGGATGACCTGAGGAGATGGCAGCCTGAATTTAGCGAGGAGGTAGCCCACACTTTGTTTTAGTTGTCATAAATCTTCCAGGTGAACATGAAAAGCAAAATATGCTGTGGCTTTTTCTTTTTCATGCCTAAGAACTGATCTCAACAAATGAGCCCAAAGAGTGGCCACTGCTGTTTGGTCCTGCTGCTGCCCCTTCCTGTGGGACACGAAGTTCTTCCCTGGTCGCCCCTATCTGAGGAAATCCTGCACACTGGAAAAGTCCAGGGTCTTCCATGGGGCCCAAGGGATTGGCTGTCACGTTCATATGGTAAAAGCCCAAACATGCATCCTTAGATGGGGAAAACACCCCAAGGGTCTTCTGGAAATTGCCCAGGCCTTGTACCTTCCAGTTTACTCAGAGGACATGGTGCCAACATGATTTTTTTAAGGTCGCCTTACTGGCACTTTGGTGTTGGCACTGCCTGTGGGATCTCACTTTGTACATTTCAGTTTTTTTTTCTTGTTTAAGGCAGTTCTATTACTTTTCAGAATCATTGTTGGTTTTTCTCTTTGAAAGTGAAACAGATTCCCGGGGTTCCCCCATGTAGACGTCATCCTCTCAAAGGGTGACAAAATCAGTCCCATTCTCAGGTCTCCTCTCCCTGTCATTCAAGTCATTTTCATCAGCTTCTCCTGGTCTGCCAAAGTGGGTGCCTTTTTGCCAAGAGAATTTTTCCTTCATTTAAAAAATGATGAGGACAAATGTTCAACTTTCAGATGATTTTCTTTAAATTCCCAGCCAGGGTATTTACAAAGATTCTGAATTTCAGAGACAGGATGAATCTTTTTTTCAAACTTCTGGCAAATCACACAATTCCACTTTAACTGCGTTTAAAACCCACCTTTTATTTTTTAAGAAATAAAGAGGAGGGAGAGGCTTTTGTTTAAGAGGAGATAGATTTGAATCCTGAAAAGATGAAATTCAGCATTGAATGTTTGAATCCCTAATGTTTATATTCAGATACAGGCTGCAAAATTGGGCCTCACCAACAGTGAAAAACAAAGTCAGGCAATTTTCCACTGGCTGCAGCTGGAGGCAGGCTCCACTCATCGTGGGTGACTAGTTCCAAGGGTTTCTCATCTTCCTGTCCTGAGCGCCAGGCTTTTTGAAATTAAAAAGAAAAAGTAATCAATTCCAGTGAAGAATGACTGTTGTCATGAGGGATGCTAAAATTGGAACTTGGAATCCTGAGTCTCATTCAAGATTCTTTGCCATTTCAATTTTTCCCTTTAGATAAGATACTTCATATTTCTTCGACTCTGGTTTCCTCTTTGTGTAGCAAAGTTGAGTTCATTTGCTCTGAAACCTCCAGGGAGATGAATTAGACTTTAATAACAAATAGAGAGAAACAAAGTTGGACGTAGAAAAATGACAAAGGGCATGGGCAGGATTGCCAAGCGAACACAATAATGTGCAGGGAGAGAGCAGGCCTGTGCTGCAGCTTGGGCAGGACCCTGGGAACCCTCTGCAGGGGCAAAAGTCTGGGCCTCCTCTTGGAAGCAAGAGAAGGGAGAGGAGCCTTGTGAACAGGGAGCTCTTCATGTAAGGAGAGCCAACACCCAGGCCAAAGGTTGAGTCCCAGACCACAGATACTAGGAGTGAGGGGCAATCCCAGGTCTTCTCTAACTCACTGTGGCTTTACAAGAATTCAACTGCACAGCCTTGGCCATCATCAGAGACTTCATGTGGAGAAAGCAAGGTTGTTTTTGTGAAATGCCACATAAAGAGAGGACTTAGTTGATGCGTTCATTTATTTGTTCATACTCTTTCCTAGGTAGCTGTCTCCCAGAACTTGTGTCACAGAATTATCTCTTCTCCCACCAGCCTTCCCAGGAAGACCAGGAGTCTTCTCAGGATAATCCCCAAGTGCTCTAGACTGTTCAGGGTTAAAGGAGCTACATACTCTGTAATCTCAAATCCCAGATTGATGATCTCTGCTATAATTTCCTTCCTTCCTTCTTTCCTTCTTCCCTCCCTTCCTTCCTTCCCTTCTCTCCCTTTTTTTCCTTCCTTCTTTTCCTTCTCTTCCTTGACTTCCTTCCCTTCCCTTCTTTTTCTGACAGAGTCTCGTTTGTCACCCAGGCTAGAGTTTAGTGGTGTCATCATAGCTCACTGCATCTTCAAACTCCTGGGCTCAAATGATCCTCTTGCCTCAACACTTTGAGTAGCTGGGACTATAGGTGTACATCAGCGTGCCTGGCTAATTTTTCTATTTTTTGTAGCGATGGGGTCTACTATAATTTTCTTGAAGGCCAAGGTCAGCTATATGAAATAGTTCACAAAGCAACATATATATCTTTGCATGATGTTCTTGAAATGGGGCTTGTCAGGAAATTCTGAGCCATTTTGTCACTGCAATATTGTTCTTGCCTCTAAGTCCAGGGTTAGGCTAAGGAGGTCAGCTGCAAATCTTAGGTGTTTCTCTTAAGCATTGGAGCTTGTCCTCCCTTTGATGGACAGCTCTCCAAGGACGTACTCGCCCACCTTTTGCTGAAGGTCACTGTCTTACCCTTGTCTCTTTGACCCCTGCCCTCCTTTCCCTACCTCAATTGTCTTGCACTGGGAGGCATTTATAGCATCCCCTCTGACCTGGGTCCACCACTCCAGGTTTGTCCACTAGCACCTTCCCATCAAACTTTCTCTACTCTCGCCATTTTCTCTTCAATGTCCCCTACCTGGCTCACTTAGCTATTAAAAGAATCAACCCAAGATTTACCCTGAATTAAAACAATGTTCAGTATGAAGTTTTTGAAACATCAAATAAATGTATTTGCTTTCTGTCCTGGGAGCAGCTGCTTCCTGTTCCATTTGGCGTTAGAGTCGGGCGGAGCATGGAATCGGCGCATAGTGTGTTCTCTAGTTCACAGCCACAGATTCCCCCAGAATTTACCAAGCCAGATGCCAAACTACTTCTTGGATCAATGGCGTTAATGTCATACCTGACTCCTGAGAGAGTGTCATGCTGTCCCCTTTGTCCCTCTTCTACTTTTGCCCCATCTCCACGTCTGTGTCACCTCTTAAGGTCCAAATGTCAGGCCAGGGATTTGTGTGGTTAAGACAATCCCCGTCCAGTGGTGTTTACACTGACAAGACTGCTCACATCAGACAAGGAGCAAGGCCTGGAGAAGCTCAGGATAAGACCGGGGAGACAGGACCTCAGAATCACTTCCTAAGGCTGGGTTTAAGGTCATCTGCACATGAACACTGCAGTAAATGGTAGAGCTAGGACTTCAGGGGCAGAGCAGGGTCCCAGACAGAGCACCCCAGCCAGTGCTCTGAGGAAAGCAGTCATAAGACCTGTTTCTGAGCTTAGGCCAGGCCCTGGGGTTCACTAGCACAGGCCTAGATGTTCATAGGCAACCAGGCTGAAGAGGAGGGATAATTTTCCATCAGCTATGGAGAACCAGGGGACCCAAGGTGATACTTATGGGCCACTCTCTGCTACTTGTGGGCATAGGAGATAGTGGGAAGCACTGAGGATCATGGGAGAACAAAAGATGTGGAGCATCTGCAGTGGGCACAGGGAACTGTGGGAGGCACAGGGGCTCATAGGAGACACAGGGAACTGTGGGAGGCACAGGGGAGATAGGAGGTACAGGGGCTCATGGGAGATGCAGGGAACTGTGGGAGGCACAGGGGAGATCGGAGGTACAGGGACTCATGGGAGACATAGGGAACTGTGGGAGGCACATGGGCTCATGGGAGAGACAAGGAACTGTGGGAGGCACAGGGGCTCATGGGAGACACAGAGTACTGTGGGAGGCACAGGGGAGGTAGGAGGCACAGGAGCTCATGGAAGACACAGGGAACTGTGGGAGGTGGGAGGCACAGGGAGGTAGGAGGCACAGGGGCTTATGGGAGACATAGGGAATTGTAGGAGGCCTAGGGATCACAGGAGACACACAGGGCTGAGTATGCTACTGTGGGCCAGGAGTGTGAGAGGCAGAGGGGCTCATGGGCAAGTTCTAGATAACAAATATGCTAATTAAGTGGTAGCACCATACTTGCCCATTGGCACCCTCTCACCCACCAGCACTCCTCCTGTCACTCAGAGCTGCTTTGGCCGTTGAGAGGAACAGCTGGAGAGTTCTAGGCACCATGTGGGCCTTCTCAGTTTCTCTTACCCTTTGTTTTAGCAGGACCAGACTGGATCAGACTGCATGCACATGGGCTGGCCTTACCTTCCCAGCTCTGTCCTCAGCCTTTCTAGTCCCTTTGGCCCAGGATCAAATGACTTGCCTTCAGTTGCCTTACTGACCTGTGATAGGCAATCCTTTTGCACATTTCTTGGTAACAAACACAGCATTCTTCATCCACTTGTTGTCTTCCTTCTTGGGTTCTATAAAGCACTGCTTTGCAAGAAAATATAAAACTGTGATTATTTCTCCAGAACAAAAAGAAAATTTGTATCACTAAAATCAAATTTAGTCCCTTCTATTTTGTTTTCATGCATTTCTGCATATAAATTACCTTTTCATTTCAATGCTGAATTATAATATAATTGTTGAAGGCCTTTTAAATGGCAAACTCAAAATGTGTTTTAGCAAAATGCAGATAGCTCAACTGAGGTGATACGTGACCAGCAAAGACTGATTATTCACATACAAGTTGATAACAATCACATTATCTCTTCCACCTGGCCAACAGCAGTTGAAGATGCCATTAAATTCTGAAGGCATCCTAATTTCAGAGATGTTAAAACACGGGTGGAGGGTGGGAAGTATGCTTTAATAGACAAAATGCAATTGTTTTACAAATATACAATTTTTAGTAACATGTATTTTGGATTTAATATTCTACCTTTAATATACTTTCATGTCAAAGAATATCCATATCAACACCCTTCAAATAACTTTAGATTCCACTTCATTTTAATGTGTTCCACTGACTGAATTTATTATTCATCATGCCTTATTTTGAAGTCAATTGGGTGCTCCCCTTTTTTCAGAATTATAAACAGGGATGCAAAGACCATCTCTATGGATGAATAATTATGCACATCTTTGGTTACTTTAAAAATACTTTGATACATATTGCATTATTAACTTTTAAACATGGTACCCAGTAGATGGGCAAAAGTATTCCTTGCCTTTGAGACCTTAAGTGGCCTTCTTCATTTCCTTATTGGGAAGTCGCAGCTAATACCTCCTCAGATCAACAATATCACAAATCTTGTTATATCTGCTGACAAACTGACTCTCTTCCATTAGGATTGAAACATTGAGCAGATGGCTCAGCACCTGTAGCACAGTGGTACGGTGCCAGCCACGTACACCAAAGCTGGCGGGTTTGAACCCAGCCTGGGCCAGCTAAACAATAATAACAACTGCAACAAAAAATAGCCAGGCATTGTGGCGGGTGCCTGTAGTCCCAGCTACTTGGGAGGCTAAGGCAAGAGAATCGCTTAAGCTCGAGGTTGCTGTGAGCTGTGATACCACAACACTACCTAGGGTGGCAGGTTGAGACTGTCTCAAAAAATAAAAAAAAAAAAGAAAAAGAAACTTTGAGCAGATGAAAACATAGGAACTTCAGTTAAATTTTAATTTCAAAGAAAACAGCAAAGATTTTTTTCTAGTATAAATATGTCCCATGCAATGTTTGCAATCTCTGGGCACGTGTATACTTAAAATTGTTCATTATCTGAACTGCAAATGTAACTAGGTATTCTGCATTCTATTTGGAATCCTATCCCCAGGACTCTGCAGACCACTGACCTGGCTCAGCTCATTTTGGAGGTTGAAGGAATTACTCTGTTCCTCAAGCACGTGATTATTTTAATAAAAGTGTTGTGTTTAGTCAACAAGGTAGGACAGTGAGACCCAGGGAAAAAACAGTGAGTCTCAGGGTCAAGTCAATAGGGATTTGCACCCCAGCTTAGCCTTACCTAGCTATGCAACTTTGGACAAAGCCCTTCATCTCCCTGAGCCTTCATTTTTCTGTACAAAATGTTGAGCATGGTAGTACCTGACTCCCCTCACTACTGCTGTCTAAAACAGCAATGGGCTGATTTATGAGACAGGTTTTATTAACCACAAAACTCCAAGTTTTACTACTTAAAAATTACATGTACCCACACTTATAATGTATAAACTGTTTCATAGGCCACCAGAGAAATCCCAGCTACTCCTAGGAAGGGTGAAGGTGCTGCACGCCAGAGGCCAAAGATAACTGAGGAAGTCACTTTCTCTAAAAGCTTTCGGAAAAGGGTTCAAATTGATTCTTGTGTTTTAAGAGCAGAATTTTAATTAGATCTAGATGTCTGAATTTATGGGATGTCTTCTTCAACCTAAGTTGTATAAAGAGCATTAAAACATAACCAGTAACCCAGAAAAGAGCATAGAACCAGGAAAAAATAATTGATTGAATTAACCTGAAGTATATTGGCTATTTGGGCTGAATTTGTGAGTAGGGGAAATCTCCAGCTGGGACTGCCACAAGGAAGATCAGCTGTCAGCATCTTGTTAAAGCTGTGATGTCTCAGGGGACTGAGGAGTTGTAGACACTAGGCTGAATCTCTAGACAGCCGGGGACCATTGTCTAGCACTTTAAAATTGATCAAAATCTATATAATTTTGGGCTGGGGAATGCATTATTAATCAGTACACAAAGTCTAAAGTCAAGAATTTCTGAACATTCACTTATTAAAATAAAATCAAAAGAGAAAAACCAACCAACCAACCCAGGGAAAAATATAAGCAACAGAAAGTACACATCATATTGAATAATTCAAGATGAAATTCAGGAAAGGATATGAACATTGAGTTTATAGAAAAATAAACTCATGAAAACATGGTTACCTTAACTCATGAAGATGACATGTTTGGGAATTTACCTAACAAAGGACATGAAAGACCTCTATAAGGAGAACTATGAAACTCAGAAAAGAGGCTTGGCGCCTGTGGCTCAACAGGCTAAGGCACCAGCCACGTAAACCTGAGCTGGTGGGTTCGAATCCAGCCCGGGCCCGCCAATCAACAATGACAGCTGCAACCAAACAATGGCCGGGCGTTGTGGTGGGCGCCTGTAGTCCCAG
>CAUYRH010147098.1:0-11352 GCA_963574655.1 Perodicticus potto | reverse complement strand
GAAACAAAGGGAAGCCAAATTAAAGTTGTTTTTTTTTTTTCTTTTGAGACAGAGCCTCAAGCTGTCACCCTTGATAGAGTGCTGTGGCATCACAGCTCACAGCAACCTCCAATTCCTGGGCTCAAGCGAGTCTCCTGCCTCTACCTCCCAAGTAGCTGGGACTACAGGCGCCCACCACAACGCCTGGCCATTTTTTGGTTGCAGCCATCATTGTTGTTTGACAAGCCCGGGCTGGATTCAAACCCGCCTGCTCAGGTGTACATGGCTGGCACCTTAGCCCGTTGAGCCAAAATTAAAGTTTAAAAAATTTTATAAGGTTAGACAAAGTGACTCATGACCATAATTCCAGGATTTGGGAAGGCCAAAGAGGAAGGTGGCTTGAGGCCAGGAGTTTGAGACCCACCTGGGCTACATAGTGAGACCCCATGTCTACAAGATATTTAAAACTTAGCTAGATATGGTGGCATGGACTTGTAGTCCCAGCAACTCAGGCTGAGGCAGGAGAATTGCTTGAGTCCAGGAATTTGAGGCTACAGTAAGCTCTGATCATGCCAGTACACTCCAGCCTGGATAAAACAAGATCCCCATATCTAAAAATATAAAAATAAGAATAATTTATGTGCAAGTATTTGCCCAGTGAGGGATTGTACAAGGTGGTAAAGAAGAGATGGTGTGGCTGATGCACCCTGATTTAGGATGATTGTATTATCAACTAGCTGGCTGGTTAGCTCTAACACAATTCGAGGGGCCCTGTCAAACGCCTGAAGCAGTGGTTCTCAACCTTCCTAATGCCGTGGCCCTTTAATACAATTCCTGTGGGTTGGACCCACAGGTTGAGAACCGCTGACCTAAAGGAATATGAACACATGATCTCAGACGGCGGGAGGGAAATTCAATGACTATGCTAAAAATAAGAGGAGATTAGACTTTGAAAGTTAGAAAACTGCCATTCAGAGAAACACTGAAACGAAAGCTCTCCATGAAAGCCACTGTAGCAACAAAAGTATAAATGGGGAATCATTTAATGTTTAGTTTTTTATTTATAAGTTTTTTTTTTTTTTTTTGAGACAGAGCCTCAAGCTGTCACCCTGGAGAGAGTGCCGGGCATCACAGCTCACAGCAACCCCCAATTCCTGGGCTCAAGCAAGTCTCCTGCCTCCGCCTCCCAAGTAGCTGGGACTACAGGTGCCCACCGCAACGCCCGGCCATTTTTTGGTTGCAGCCGTCATTGTTGTTTGGCGGCCCGGGCTGGATTCGAACCCGCCAGCTCAAGTATACGTGGCTGGCGCCTTAGCCTGTTGAGCCACAGGCGCCGAGCCACTTTTTATAAGTTTTTAAAATATGAAGTTTAAAGATAAAAGTAGTTTAAGGAATAATAAGATGAACTTTCCTGTACCCCAAACCCAGTTTGAGAAATGAGACATTTATAATACCTTAAAAGCCTGTGTGTGACTCTTAGGATGCTTTTGTTGCTGTTATGGTTGTGGTTGTGGATTGCTGTTTGTCTTGAGACAGTGTCTCACTCTGTTGCCAATGCTAGAGTGCAGTGGGGGTCATCATAGCTCACTGCAGCCTCAAACTCCTGCCTCAGCATTGCATGCCACCATGCCTGGCTGACTTTTCTATTTTGGGGGGAGACGGGGTCTCGCTCCTGCTCAGGCTAGTCTCAACCTCCTGAGCTTAAGTGCCTCTTCCGTCTCAGCCTCCCAAAGTGCTGGGATTGCAAGTGTGAGCCACCACCCTCTTCCCTGTGTGACTGCTTTGGATCACACACCTCTTTCCCCTTCAAGGGCTCGCACTAGCTGCATTTCATAATTCCCCTGATGGGCCGCGCCCGTGGCTCAAGGAGTAGGGCGCTCGCCCTGTATACCAGAGGTGGCGGTTCAAACCCAGCCCCGACCAAAAACTACATAATTCCCCTGCTGTTCTTAGTAGTTTAATAGTATGTTAGTTAGCTTTTGCCTGTTTATAAAGTGCTAGAGATACAGCATTGAACCAAATGGGCAGAATCTCTGCCTTCAAGGAGCTGATGTTCTAGTGGATAAGATGCAGACAAGGAGCAATAACAAAATAAATAATTATATAGCACGTTTGTCTCTGACATTTTCTTTAACTTAATGTTTACAGGACCCATCCTTATCGTTGTGCACAGTTGTAATTTCCTTATTTCCATCACTCTGTAGTATTCCAGGATATGAATGAACACAGGGTGTCACATCCTGCGAAGTTGATTCTTGTTCTTCAGATGTGTAGTGGCTATTCTTGTATATTTGCTCTCCCACTTAAATTTTAGAATCAGTTGTCAAGCTCCCTAAAAAGTAAAACAAACCACCAAAGGATGGTATTGAACCTATCGATTAATTTTGTGTGAATTGACTAATTTTTTTTGAGAGCTAATAGAGTTTATTGAGTTAGATCTTTCTATTTATAACTGAGTTCACATCTACATACTATTTTGCTAGTCTAGATGGCTACATTATTTCTAATAAGTTTGACTTGTCATGAATGGGCTCAATCATACAAAAAATGCACTCTCACATTCACACTATCTTTTTTCCCTTTTATTTAGACAGAATCTCACTTTGTCACCCTTGGTGGAGGGCCATGTCGTCACAGGTCACAGCAACTCCAGCTCTTGGACTTAAGCAATTCTCTTGCCTCAGCCTCCCTAGTAGCTAGAACTACAAGCACCCACCACAACGCCCAGCTATTTTTTTTGTTGCACTTTGGCTGGGGCCAGGTTTGAACCCGCCGCCCTTGGTATATGGGGGCTGGTGTCCTACTCACTGAACCACAGGCGCTGCCCCATTCACACTATTTTAAGACAATATTGCATTCCTTACCCTCCTCCTATAAAGCCAGCATTGATTAAAAACCACTAGTTTCAAAGATCGATCTCTGATTTTGCAGGTGAACCCGAGATACACACATACCTTATGATTTGAAGATCTATGCTAGCCATTTTGTATGCTGTCTTGCTGGGATACAGCATATATTCTTGAAAAGGACAGTGATGAGGGCACCTTCTGGCAGTCACTTCATCCAGATAGCTAGCTTGCTCCCTCTCCCCCCAAAACCCTTTGGGTAAGAGTTCTCCATTGTGAAGACTGAAAAGGCACGATGATGCTTAACTTAACTCTCTTTGCTCCTCAGAGGTAACAGAAGTGGGGCTATGTGCTCCTTTAATGCTACAGTGCTATGTAACTCACAGTTGGTTCTGAAATTAAAACAGTGACCCTCATACTCAAAAACTTAGGACAGCTGGGCAGGGTGTCTCATGCCTGTAATCCTAGCACTCTGGGAGGCTAAGGCAGGTGAATTGCTTGGAGACCAGCCTCTACAAGAGCAAGATCCCTGTCTCTACTAAAAATAGAAAAAAATTAGCCAGGCATGATGGCGGTTGTTTGTAGTCCCAGCTATGGGGGAAGCTGAGACAGGAGGATTTCTAGAGCCCAAGAGTTTGAGGTGAGCTATGATGATGCCAGGCACTCTAACCTGGGCTACAGAGTGAGACTCTGTCTCAAAAAATAAATAAATAAATAAATAAATAGGCTTGGCACCTGTGGCTCAAGTGGCTATAGTGCCAGCCACATACACTTGAGCTGGCGGGTTCAATCCAGCCCGGCCCACCAAACAACAATGACAGTTACAACCAAAAAATAGCCAGGCATTGTGGCGGGCATCTGTAGTCCCAGCTAACTGGTAGATGCAGCAAGAGAATTGCTTGAGCCCAGGAGTTGGAGGTTGCTGTGAGCTCTGATGCCACAGCACTCTACCCAGGATGACGGCTTGAGGCTCTGTCTCGGAAAAAAAAAAAAAACTAAAATAAATAAATAAATAAAATCTTTTTTTTTTTTAAAGAACTTAGGAGCATGATGAAGCAACTAGAAAAAGTCACAGGTAGATAGGTAAGTAGGTGGGTACATAAAAAGCCAAGCTGCTCTCAACTGCCTTTGCATACTGAGACTTCATTTAAAAGAATTGCTTTCCTTTTTTCTTTTTAAAATGCGAAAAAGTTTTTATTTTGTTTATTTTTTGTTCAGATCTTAATTGGCTACTAGCCTGTTTATTTAAAATGTAAATAAAGGAAACCTTAAGACATGTCTAAATAAAAGAATTCCTTTTCTTCTGCTCCAATCCAAGGTCATGCTGTATCACTGTAGATGGGCTATTTGGTCACAGTTCCCCATTCTCCTCTTTTTTTTCCCCCTCATGTCTGAACGAACGTCCAATGTTCAATTCGTGGTCTCAGTCACTAGCAAAAGTAAATGGGAAGGAAAAGCCCAGCAGAAGCTTGCAGAGTAAGAGCCACCGCTGGGCCCTCCACCAGGCAGGCTTGCTCGCCTCCTACTTGAAGCAGAGATTACTGAGGACGCAGAAGACTCTGAAACCTTTCCCAGAAGCTGGATGCCAGGCCGGGAATTCTGAAGGAATACAAGACAAATAAATAATACATTACTTTCTTCTCCAATAAAAGAACGAAATGTTAAGAAAATGAATAAAAGAAAATACAAGCATAAAATTTGGGTTAAGGAGCCATTTTTAGCCTGACTTGCAGTTCTTTGCAGACAATTTTGGAGTAGGTTTAATTTAGTTAATCCCTGGAGGGATTACTACACAAAGATTTTTAAGTAGCTTACAAAATAGAATGTGCAACATGATCTATTTTTGTAAAAAAAAGAAATAAAGGTATATTTACACACAGAAAAGACTTCCAACTGTGATTACCCCCAAGTTCTGCGATTTTAGTTAATTTTTACTTTCTTCTTTTGGAGTAGCTACATTTTCTATAATGGATGTATATTATTTTTGTAATGTTTTAAATATAATGTTTAGTCTAATTGTGACCATGCCATGGCACTATAGAGAAAGTATATTACCACTGATGCTAGTCACACCTGTGAACAGGTAAGAGACGGACCCAGAGTGGGGAGGGCTGGCAGATAAGGTCAACCTCTAAAATTGAAAATAGTAGAATCCCTTAAAAATAATGTCACACACAGAAAGATCATTGGCCAAATATTGGAGATGAGACTCTTCTAGAAGGGACTGAGTTGCTTCTTGAATTATAGGGAAGTTACATCTCAGGAAAACATGGCTTACCCAGAGCTCAAACAAGGATTAAATAGGGGCACTCTCGGCCACTCACATGCTCTCCTGAGCTTGCATCATCAGAAAGAATCATCCACCAACCCAGCAACTGGGCTCAGGAAAGCTACGACCAGTCAAAATGCTGATAAGCAACTGGAGAGAGAGAGGCCCTCAGACACTTCCCCGGGACACCTCTCCAGGGGGCCTGATACAGGGCACTACGGCTCTAAGTTCACAAGTGAGTTCCCGGAATCGAACCAAACATTCAACATCATTGAAGCAGAATTCTTTTACAATTTTATGTAGCAAATATAAATAGATATTTTAGTATTTTCTTCTCATACTCTAAAAGTGTTTCCTGGGGCCCTCACACTTGCACCCCACTTTGAAGAACTCCGGTGGAAGCGTAGGGACAGAGGCAACCATTTACTGTCACGTGTAAAATCAAAAGCTTCACATAATGTATTACACAACCCCATCAATCACTCCATGGGGTAGCTCAGGAAATTTTGACTTGAAAACAGAGGTTCGGGTGGCGCCTATGGCTCAAAGGGGTAGGGCACCGGCCCCATATGCCGGAGGTGGCCGGTTCAAAGCCAGCCCCAGCCAAAAACAGAAAAAAAAGAAAATGGAGGTTCACAGATGGAAAGAAACTTACCACATTGCCACAGTCTGATAGGGCACAGTTGGAATCCCAAATGCGTCTGCCTACCTCTGCATCTGGGGCTTCCCACCTCCCAGGAGGCCTGCCGGTGAGGCTGCTCTCCAAACTGGGGCTTGAAGCATAACTCAAATCAACAGCTAACGGATGGGGGGGAAGGCAGAGGGCAGGAGCCCACAGACACACAAAAGTAAGGAGGAGTTAGCAGATGGGGGAGACGAAGAGGAAATGCTGTGTTTAAAAGTCCTGTGGGATGAACCGTCCAGAAGACAGCTGTGGGAGCCCCCAGTCAGTTCAGGTCTAAGAGAGAAAGCTGGGAGACATCTGGATGGAGGCAAAAACCAGAACAGTGAACTAGAAAAGGAACGTGTGAGAGAAAAAGGAAGAGAAGGAGGGACTGAACGGAGCCAGCGGACACACGCTTGTGTATAACACGGTGAGTGCCACCTGTTGCAGTAAATCCCAAACGAGAATAAAGGCCACACACTGACACACGTGGGACATAACCCCAGCAGAATTAGCCACCAAAAAAACACATACACAGAATCTTATTTATCACTGCTGTGAGTTTCTGTTGCATGGGTGAAAAAATGAAATATTCAGTCGTGAAAAGTCATTGGTATCGAAATGATCGCATGGAATAGCACTAAGTGAAACAGAATCCCACCAAACAATAATAGCACCGAAACCAGAGTGATTAATCATTTTAGGAATACATGCCTTTGTGTGATTGAGATTTTTCACAACAGGAGAGACTTTTTTTTTTAATTAATAGCAAAACCTGTGGGTTTTCTGGCTGTCCAGTGAGAGGGTGCTGATCTGGCAGCTGATCCAGCAACTCTGAGGGAGCCATTTATTCACCGCAGAAGGGGGTGTCGGCTTCCAGCTCACATGGCCACACCCAGCCAGAGATGCTGGAGGGACCTAGAATTTTAGAAACCTTGGGGTTTCGGCTTTTAATTGGGGGCGACTTCTCTCCAATTCATGACCCTGAAAGGATCTCTAAGATTTTTCATGGGCTGTCTTAGGGGCCCCAGGAGACGTTCTGGATTTTCGTAATCTACTTTTGTTTGCATCTTCCCCTGCCCCAGCTCTCATCTGGGGCAGGGGAAGATGCGTTGAAAGTATCCAGCTCGTAGCCTACCACGACGCCTGCATGCTCCTGGGTTAGAGTCTCCTTCTGGCTCTGGAGACTGTTTCAAAACATTATGTCTCAGTCACATGTTGCTTTCCATTTGAACGTGGTGAAAGTAAGATCTGGTGGAAATAATTTCTATGGAACTAAAAAGAAGTTAGACACCCAAGTGGTAAACAGAAGGGAGACAGAAAGACCATCCCCGAAGGAGAATCTAGGAGGGCCTCAGAGCAAGCTCTCCTACTCACCAGTCTCCTTGTGTCTAGGTGGTCACCCTTGTTCTTCCTGGCTGATGGATTTGCCTCTGGCTTTAACCTGGTCCAAACTACCACTTCTTGGTAGATGAGATGGACTTCTTGGTGGAGCGTGAAAGGAAGGTGATGTACTGGCAGGAGTGGTGGAGGTAGCAGTTATTACAGCAGAGTTGAAAATCACGCAGCCCCACCGAGCCGGGGAAGACCTCACAGATAGCCGACAACGTTCTTATTATCCGTGTTGGTTTCTGCGGCCTCTTTAATGTAATTGTCAGATTAGTCTCTATAGTCTTTCTCCTTCTCGCTCCCTCCCTGGTTCGCAGCCACTGATGAAAAAATAAACATGGGTGGAAAATGGCTTTGTGTTAGATCCTGAGGACCTCACGGTATCTTTGACACAAACACTCCAGCAAGGGTGGCTTTTGAGAGATTTTGGCTGAGTTTCCATAAATTTGGGAGAGACTCACTAAAATCAGGAAATCTGTAGTAGACTGTTTAAAATGTGTCTGTAATTTGGTGGACTTTGTTGGAAATTGTGCCAGCACTGAAAGTTCATTGTCAGATACTTGAGTGGTAAATACGGACACTGCCGAACGACACAAGCACCTGGCTTCCCAAGTATGTTAGATGTGTTGGGATGCAAACACGGATCACTAAATATGCCAGAGAACAAGATGATATATATTAAAACCCAACCATCAACATAAGGGGACATAATAAATAAGTACTCTTGAAGAATTGTAAAGTCAAAATCCCTTTTGCTACGTAGTCATGCAGGAAGCAAAAATCCTAGACTCCAGTCACTACTTTTCAAAGGCTTATTATGAACTCACAATACACTACTTGCTTTGTTGAAAAGGACATAGGCTTGGTATTAAATCAAGTACCAATTCCCTGTTCTGTGACATATTAACTCTGTGACTTTGGGCAAGTTATTTTACTTCTCTAAACCTTAGTTTCCTCATCTATAGAATGGGTTATTGAGAAGACTGAATAGAAAATGTAATTGAAGTAACTAACGATGACTTCTCCTAGTAAGTACTTACTATGGACTGAAGGCTGGTGTCTCCCAAAATTTATATGTTGAAGCTCTAATCTCCAATGTAATGATATTTAGAAGTGGGGCCTTTGGAAAATAATTAGGTCGTAAGAATGGGGTACACGGGAATGAAAATAGGGCCCTTACAAGAAAAAAAAAATGAGGCTGGGTGTGGTGACTCACACCTGTAATCCTAGCACTTTGGGAGGCTGAGGCAGGAGGATTGCTTGAGGCCAGGAGTTTAAGACCAGCTTGAACAAGAGAGAGACCCCATCTCTTCCCCGAAATAGAAAACTTAGCCAGGCATCATAGTACATACCTGTGGCTCCAGCTACTTGGGAGACTGAGGTAGGAGGATCTCTAAAGCCCAGGAATTTGAGGTTGTATTAAGCTATGATGATGCTACTGCACTCTATCCAGTGACAGAGCAGGACCCTGTCTCAAAAAAAAGAAGAAGAAGAGAAATGAGACTGATGATAGCTCGCTCTCTCTGAAAATGAAGCCAGAAGGCAGCTGCAAGAGCCTTCCCTGGAAACTGGATCTGTCTGCACCTTGATCTCAACTTCTGAGACTCCAGAACTATGAGAAAGAAATCTCTGATATTTAACACCCAGTCTATGGTATTACGTTTTTGAATAGCAGTCTGAGCTGACCGGGACAGTACTGTATACTAATAGCACAGTAGGATAATATTTTTTGAAATCCTAACTGATATTTTCTTCCCAAGTATTCTTTTACCATTTGGCTTTTGGTCCCATTCAGTCATGCAGGTCATTATGTACGGGGTCTGAGGGCAGAAGGCAGAGAAAAGAAACTGATCTTCTCAGCTTTGGAATTTCAAAGGCCAAGGCTCTGAAGGAAGAGAATGGACAGACCAGAGACTTGGTGATTACAGGATAAATAAGGAAGACCTCCTGTCAGCCCAGACTGAAAGGATTCCCTGGGGCAGGGGAAGAAGCCTAAGCTTGAAGGCTGGAATGTGTGCAGGGGTGAAAAAAGAAAAAGGAATGTTGAAAGTCTGTGCAAGGAGTAGTCTCTCTCCCTCCCCCACCAGGCTAGGCAACTTCTACTCCCTAACTCTGCCCAAAAGTGGAGGGTTTAATCTCCACAGGGCTGGGACATGAGAGGTTTGAGCATAGACGGTACAGGTGAAGGTCAGGGTAAAGGACTATAGAAGAAATGAGAATTTAATGAGAGTTGGAGTTTTGAATGAGTCTTCCAACACTTTTTCCCTCTGGCAATCAAAACACTGACAGCCAGGCACATCCTCCCGGGGAGAAGATGAGAGGGTACATTTCTGTGGAAACTGACCAGCTTGAGAAGAGCACATACAGACACTGACATTCGGTATTTCTCCAATAAAAAAAACAAAAGTGTATTCGTTGGCTTATCTCTCTACAGTGAATCCCACCAGTCACTGCATCCTGTCCTCTCTCCCACATACACCCAGAATCTTTGTTTTGTTGATGTTGTTGTTGTTGTTGTTTTGAGACAGTCTTACTTTGTTGCCCTCAGTAGAGTGCTGTGACATCACAACTCACAGCAACCTCAAACTCTTAGACTTAAGCACTTCTCTTGTTTTTTTTTTTTTTTTTTTTTGAAACAGAGCCTCAAGCTGTCACCCTGGAAAGAGTGCCGTGGCATCACAGCTCACAGCAACCTCCAATTCCTGGGCCCAAGTGAGTCTCCTGTCTCTGCCTCCCAAGTAGCTGGGACTACAGGCGCCTGCCACAACGCCTGGCCATTTTTTGGTTGCAGCTGTCGTTGTGTGGCAGGCCGGGGCTGGATTCGAACCGGCCAGCTCAGGTGTACGTGGCTGGCGCCTTAGCTGCTTGAGCCACAGGCGCCGAGCCTTAAGCACTTCTCTTGCCTCAGCCTCCCAAGTAGCTGAGACTACAGCCACCTGCCACAATGCCTGGCTATTTTTTGAGACAAGGTCTCACTCTGGCTCAGGCTGGTCTCGCACCTGTGAACTCATGCTATCTACCCACCTGGGCTTCCCAGAGTGCTAGGGTTACAGGCGTGAGCCACGGCACCCGGCCCCACACCTAGAATTTCTGATCAGCTTTTTTGTACTTGTATCTTGGCTGTCCAAGGATTACTACACATTTGAGAACCACTAACAGGAAGACAGAGAGCAAAACAAAGAAACAGAATAAAAAGGATCTTGACCCCCCGGGCAATTGAAGCAACACCAAAAATACATTACTGGGATCTGATCAAACTAAAAAGCTTTTGCACAGCCAAGAGCACAGTAAGTAAAGCAAACAGACAACCTTCAGAATGGGAGAAGATTATGCTTCCGACAAGGGTCTGATAACTAAAATCTACAGAGAACTCAAACTAACCAATCAATAAGAAAAGAATAAATAACCCCATGTCTATGTGGGCAAGAGACTTGAACAGAAGCTTCTCTGATGTAGACAAGTGCATGGCCTACAAACACATGAAAAGATGCTCCTCATCCTTAATCATCAGAGAAATGCAAATCAAAACCACTTTGAGATATCATCTAACTCCAGGAAGATTAGCCCACATCACAAAAATCCCAAAACTACAGATGTTGGCGTGGATGCCGAGAGAAAGGAACACTTTTATATTGCTGGCGGAAATACAAGCTAATACGACCTTTTTGAAAAGAAGTTTGGAGAACACTCAAGAAACTAAAAGTAGACATACCATTCGATCCTGCAATTCCTCTACTAGGTATATCCCCAGATGATCAAAAATCATTTTACAGGGCATTGCCTGTGGCTCAGTAAGTAGGGCACTGGCCCCATATACCAAGGGTGACAGGTTTGAAGCCTGTCCCGGCCAAACTGCAACAAAAAAATAGCCGGACATTGTGGTGGGCACCTGTAGTCCCAGCTACTCAGGAGGCTGAGGCAAGAGAATCACCTGAGCCTAAGAGCTGGAGGTTGCTGTGAGCTGTGACAGTACAGTACTCTACAGAGAGCGACATAGTGAGACTCTGTCTCTAAAAAAAAAAAAAATCATTTTACGACAAGATATTTGCACCAGAATGTTTATTGCAGCCCAATTCATAATAGCCAAGACATGGAAACAGCCCAAGTGCCCATTGATCCATGAATGGATTAACAAATTGTGTTATGTGTACACTATGGAATACTATGTGGCCATAAAAAAGATGGAGACCTCACATCTTTTATGT
>CAUYRH010147096.1:0-14248 GCA_963574655.1 Perodicticus potto | reverse complement strand
GGCAGAATCACTCTGTTGTTACTGGATCTTTGTAGGGAGTGACCCTGTGTTTCTAATGATTTCTCAAACCCTGCAGGGTGGAGAGCTTAAATCCTCCTCAGCCTGCTTAGAAGACACTTTAAATTGCTAACTTGGGCTAAGTAGAAGCTTTCCCAGGAAAGCGCTGTGGCTGGGATCACTCCTTAAGTGGCTATCCACTTACCCAGTGTGCCAAAACCGGTCTCACCATGCCCCTGAGGGCTAAGGCTGCAAGGCGTCTCAGTCCCCACCTTTAAGCTGGTCAGTCACTAGATTACTTGCTCCCGCCCGATGCCTGTTCTGCGACCCTGAGGGTGGAGGTTGCCAGGGCAGTTTTCCCACAATGGCTCCATACAGCCCACCACCAAACACTGGCTGCTCCGTCTGGCTCGGTGGCCCAGTCTGGGGCCCCAAACAACACTCAAAAACCCCCACACTCCTGCCCAAGTTCTCCCAAGGCAGTTCAACTGAGTGCCAAGTCCAAAAGAAACCCAAGCAGCTCACAGGCAAGGCCCTTCCAGCCTGCAGTCCCACTGTTGCCCCACCCACAGCCGCTGACAAGATCAGACCGAACAAACAGACGCAACCACTTGTCCAATTTCCACGGCTTTTGCCTTCCTTAGGGTGTCCAGAAGCTTCACGCTGTCTCCCTGTGTCCCCAAAGGGAAGTTTCTGGGCAGATCCCACCTGCCAGAGATGCCTGAAGTCCTCTCTCCCCAGTCTCACCGTGCCCAGCCACAAGGAAGCTGTTAGTCGGCCATCATCTTGCTCCACCCCCCCCTTTGACGTTATACATCAACAGCCTTAAAATGGTTTATAGCCTTTGACCTAAAAATTTCCACATCAATAAATTTCTTTTAAGAGAATAAATATACATTAAATATATTTAATGCAACAGCATTTAATTTCTAATAAAACATCTATTAACCATTTACTGGAACACTAGACCTTTATTAAAAATTGCATTTTTATATATAGGATGTTAACTTAAAATGTATTCAATTATTTTTAAGCCAGAGAATCTTCTTTAAATGGAATCTAGGCTTTCTGTTTTTCTGGAAATATTCTGTTCCCTTGTCTTATGTTACATCACACTTCTGTGATTCTCTTTTAACCTCCTTTTTATCTGACTTGGTTATCTTTGTTCTTTCCTTTCCCTCTGTCTACCTTGTAATTGTTCTTGTCCAAAGGATTCTATGCATCTCCCTCCTCTAGTACTACTGAACATATTTTTCCCCATTGAACATATTTTTATAGGCAATACTTTACATTTACTTCAATTAGCATCTTAGTTATAACTTTAGAGGCTTACATGATATTTCATTATAGCTAAATAGACATTGACACTAAAATTTGACTGTAACATCTCAAATTTCAGAGATACCACCTGAATGTCATAGTAAAGATATAGATGATAAAACTAGTTATACTGCATTTCTGCAGACCCCCAGAAGCCACTTAATCACCTATACCATAAATTTGGGGTTGTGTTTAAATCATCTAAGTGGTCACTATTCTAGTTCTTTAACATTTCCTTAGGGAGTTTTAAAGTTTATTAGTGTGGATTTCCCCTCCTACATCACATTATAACTTGTGTCTGAATCTCTATCATAGCATCCCTCATATAGTGTCATTATATATTTTTCTGCCTTTTTTAAAATTCAATACATTCTTTAATGATAAGTGCTACACTTTTAAACTTTGATTATAGCACCCAGGACTGTTCCTGGTATATTCTGGGTAAGAACAGATGCGCTAAATGCATGAAATGATGGTTTGGAAAATATTTGGCAGATATAACTTAATAGGCAAGAACATACTATAAAATATATTAACTAAGTGAGAGAGGTCTAGGGTGAAATACATCAAATCCAGAATGCTAGGGATCAAATTAAGTTTTCTTTGGAGACTAAAGGGTAAAAAGTAAATATGGATACTTGTATCTGCTAAAAGTTCTTAAATAAACCAAGAACTTCCTATAGTAGAAGTCATTTTATTCATTTTACATGTTTTAATTGAGCATATACTACAAGGTGGACATAAAGTTCATGTGCAATGTTTTTAAATTTAAAAAAATTTAAATTAAAAAATTTGCACACGAACTTTATGTCCACCCTGTTTAAAAACAGAGAAAGATTGTGTTGGATCTTTTATTTTGGTGTAGGTGTGAGGAAGGAAATGAGCACAAGGTAAATACAAATTATTTTAAATAGCCACAAGTGCTACTAAAGAAAGACAGAAAATACACTGCCCTAATTAATAGAAGACAACAGGGCTGGGGTGGTAGACAGCTGTGTTGTGACCGGCAATGTTAGAATGGATAACCAAGAGCTCACAGGTGGCTGATAATTAGTCTCTGCTGTCAGGAGTTGTGGATGAAGGAAAAATAAATTTCCTGAAAATGCTTTCCAATCATCCATATTTTTGCAGTGATTTTAAAGACATTGGTTTAATGAGTAAAAAGGGAGTCTCAGCTGTCACAAAAAGGAGGATCTGTTATTATTTTATGATGACAAAGTCATAGCTAGGATGGGAAAGAATTTTTAAATCTTAAATGTAAGTCATAGAAAAGACATACAAGTCGGGAGTGGAAAGCCCCTAGTCCAGCTTTTAAAGCTTTTCCTCTTGTCTCCAACAGTCACTTGGAAAGAACTCATGGTATAGTTTAGGGCTGGTCCCCAACACTAAAGTCATTTTGAATTTATGGAAGAATATTTATATCTTGTGTAAGATTCAGATGACAATTGACAATTTTTTTCATGGTTAACCAAAAATGATATACTTTATATTGCTATCAAAGATTCTATCTATGGGCTATAACTTCTTTCAGAAAGAATTTATTACTCAGATAAAATTTTCTTTTTAGGTAATAATAAATAAATATAAATTTTAAAACAATACATAGGGTGGCACCTGTGGCTCAAAGGAGTAGGGTGCTGGTCCCATATGCCGGAGGTCGTGGGTTCAAACCCAGTCCCAGCCAAAAAAAACCTGCAAAAAAATAAAAATAATAAAATAAAATAAAATAATTAAAACAATGCATAAACAAAACTTTATACAAAGAAAATTCTTAAGAAGGAAATACTTGAGCTCACAATCATAAGTAGGATTGAAGTGGTAGATTTAAATGGATAGAACATAATACACATATAAAAACAAAACAGGTGATGCTCAGAATATTTAGGTACAAATATTCCCAACTTCTCATATTTGGAAGGGCAGTTGTAATTTGAGAAATCATTATAATATTCAGCAATTACTTTGAGGCAAAAGCTAAGTGGCTACACAGTTTGAAAGCCAGGGTATTAAATTTGGCTCATTATATACGCAACATACACTGATAGGGTGGGATAGATTGATGTGAAACAAAGTTAGAGAGATAAATTATTGGTGGATGTTCAGACAGGAAAGACATTGTCATCTTGGGGATTTGATAGCAGAAATTAGGTAGCAATGCCATTTTAGGAGGAAGTGGAGCTCATAGGTCAAGAATTGCATTGTATGCAGTATCAAGAATATAATAAGTTCATAGTAGACCTAGAACCAAGATATTGAGTCATTTACCTATCTACTAGTCCTTATAATCTTTGGCTGGACACAGGATAGATCCTAGATCAGAAGTTGTATTAGTTTTCTATTATTATTTCTATTATTGCATAAGAAATTAACACACACTTAGTGGCTTAAAACAATATGCCTTTATTAGCCCACAGTTCTGTAAGTTGGAACACTGGCATGGTATGACTGGGATCTCTGTTTAAGGTCTTATAGAAATTAAATCAGAGGTATTCACATCTGCAAAATTGACTAAGGAAGAATCTGCTCCCCACCTCATTTATGCATTTGATAGAATTTAGTTCCTTGGGCTATAGGCCTGATATATGTGTGTGTGTATGTGTGTGCATTTTATAAAATATATAACTTTTTTTTTTTTTGCTGTGATTTGCAGGGGTTTATTCTTAGCTCCTAGGGGCCACTTTCAGGGCCTTTTTGTGTGGCTACCACCACCTTCAAATTCTCATGTTGAACCTCTCTCACCTTTCAAATAGTTTTAAAAAGGAGTAAACATGCTTTGCTTTTTAAAAAATTAAAATTTGGGGAGAAGATAAATATGAAATTGAATGCAATTATAAAAAATAATGCAGAAAAAGTATGTTTATCCTTTATAGAGTTTTCCCAAATGGCAAAATCTTCCAAAACCATTGTCTAGTATTTTAATCAGGATATTGATATAGTTTTTAAGAAATTGTTGCATTTATCCTAAATTATTTGTGGTAACCTGTACAATCCTTTAAGTGGCTCCAGGATGTTTAGTGATATTCCTATTTCAATGTTGATATTGGTGCCATGTGGTTTTTTTTTTTTAATTTTGTCAGTTTTGTTAGAGGTGTATCAACTTTGTGAAATTTTTCAAAGGACCCGCTTTTGTTTAAGTTATCTATATTTTCTTTCTTTCTTTCTTTCTTTTTTGAGAAAGAGACTCACTATGTCAGCCTGGGTAGAGTACTGTGGTGTCACAGCTCACAGCAACCTCCAACACTTAGGCTTAAGCCATTCCTTTGCCTTAGCCTCTTAAGTAGCTGGGACTACAGGCACCTGCCACAATGCCCAGCTATTTTTTTGTTGTACTTGTCATTGTTGTTTACCTGGCCCAGGCGGGGTTCAAACCTGCCAGCCTTGGTGTTTGTGGCTGGCACCATAACCACTGTGCTATGGGTGCTGAGCCCAATATTTTGATTTCATTATGGTCAGAAACATACACTTTGCATGATTTCCATTATTTTACATTTGTTGAAGTTTGTTTCATGGTTGAAGACATATTCTATCTTAGTGAATGTTCAATGAAGACTTGGAAAAAAGTGTGTATTCTCTGCTGTTGGTTTAAGAGTTCTATATTTCAATTAGATTCTGTTGCTTCTGTCTAGTAGTTCTATCAATTTGAAAATGTGGTATTTAATTCCTTGACTATAAATTTGGATTTGCCTATTTCTTCTTTCAGCTCTTCCTATTTTAAGGAAATTTATAATTATTTGAATTATTATTATTATTTTTGTTGTTGTTAAGCAGGCTTGGGCTGGGTTCAAACCGGCCACCCCTAGTGCACAGGGCCGGCACTCTAACCACTGAGCTACCAGCACCCAGGCTGTTTGAATTATTTCTCATTATAGTTGTTGGGCAGTGCTGGCCTGGCTTGAGTGCCACCTCCTTGTGCACCTCATTAGAGCACGGCCGGGCTCACTCTGAACAGGCCCTCAATGCAGTAGGGGCTGTGCTCCAGCAAGCACAGCAGCAGCCAAGCCATCGCAGCCAGTCATGGCTCATACCACTGCCTCATACCGCCTGACGGTGGAAACTGTCTCTGCCCCCGCTTCTGTCTTTCTGCCTGGGTGAGACTTGCAGCTTCAGCCCCTAGCTTCTGTCTTTGATTGGTAGGGCAGGAGTAGCAGGGCCTGGGAAGAAACATACCTCCGGCCCCCAGCTTCTCTCTTTGATAAGATAGAAGACTAAGTGGTGTGGCTAAGGGTGGAGGGTAGGAACCAAGTTATGCTAGGGAATGTTCCTCAGTTGGAAGAGTCAGTGTGAGACCCCTTACCTTACACTGACCTGGGCCCATTGGGTTTATTACCGTACAATTAAAATTGCAAATTTTAACCCCCATGGGTTCTTAGCAGAAGGTTGGGGAAAACAAATGCATATTAAGAAATTTTGTTATGTGACTGCAACCTGTCAGTCACCCCAAAGGCAGGAAGGAAACAACAAGCAATGTGGGGGTGGGGGATGGTGAGAGGGGTGGGATAAACTAGCTAGCTTAGTTCGCCTAATGAAGATATTTTGAGAGGGCCCCTCTTCCTCTTGGAGACTTGTTTTCCTTTCTGCCTGTGGTTTGTTTGCCTTTGTTCTGCAATAAATGTACGTGATCTGGATTAGGTTGTATTTGCTATCAGTCTGTCATCTGCCAAGTATCAGTGCTCATTCTTGGCACATTGTAAGTCAAGAACCAGGGAACATCCACCTCCAGAGAGACCTAGCATAGGGGCCTTAAAACCCTAGTCAAATAATACTAATATCTGAATCATTTTGTTTTTTCCACTATTTGTCATTTGTGATTCATATTGTGATGGATGATACTTGTGTATTTGGTTATATATTGTACGCCCAACTCCTGCCCTACTTTTATGGACTGTAGTTCTACCACAATCTTATTTTCAAAGCTTTTGTGGTACCATTTTGGTCAGTTTGGTTTGTTTTGGGCAGGTAAGTTCCTGCTGATTTCTACTAGTGCTGCTTAAGGGGGCAGAAGGAGTTTCCACCCGCCAGGGTGCTTGGCGCTTCTGGACGTGAGAAGTCCTTACTTGAAGAGTGTTTACAGAGCCAATCATTTGTTGTGACAAGATTTCCCCTACCTATAAGGAATAGAGGGCAAGCCCTTAGGAAGTTGAGAGAATTTTATGGTGAGATCCCTTTTGCTGGTGCTGCTAAGTTGCCTAATGTCTCTGGGTAAGGGAGAGAAGTCTAGGACTCAGCTGAAAAGGACAATACTTCCCAGGTTCAAAACTTTTTGTGGTCGGATCCCTTTTGCTGGTACCATTGACCAGCCAATGTGTCTAGGTTGGAGAGGGAAGTCTCAACCCCATTTGTGAAGGAAATTACATTCCTGGGCCATTTATTTTCAGTAGGTGTTCCAATTGTTCCTTCTTGAAGCTTCTGCTGGGCTGATGTGGTGTTTTCAGTGGGATTCATATTTGAACTGGTGAAAGGGAACAGTTTACATGAACTTTCTGTTAATGAGAGTTAAGAAATACTGGATCTGAGTCATCTTTTCTGTTGGGAGGGATCATATGATGCCCTGCCATGATGGTGCTCATCCATTATGAGCCCTTAAACAATGTACCTTTCTCTTTATACATTTAGAGTTCTTCTTTGGTTATCTCATGTTACTTCCAGAGTATACTTTTGTACTTAAAGAAGAGAAGCAGGAAGAAAAAGAGTGTAAGCCATCTTATCTGGACTCTTAAGCTTCTCTATGTCTTTTAAGGGCTCAAAAGATTAGATACACTCTGGATAATTTCCCTTTGTTAAAGACAATTGTGCCATATATGATAATCTAATTATGAGGTCCCTGTTTTCTTGCTGTTGTCCATGGGAATGACATTTCATCAAATCCATGGCTCTCATACTCATGGAGAGGCGATATTACAATAGTCACAGGAAGTCATCTTAAAATTTAACAAGCACACAAGACATAAATGAACGCACCAGAAAGATGATTAAACATATTTTATTTTTTGAAAAGCAGGAATATGTTAAGATAGCAAGAAAGCCAGCTACTTATAAACATTCTCCTCACATTAAATGAAGATGTGGGAAATACTTAACAAAATTTAAAATATTCAAAAAAATTTCAGAGGGTTGACCTATTTAAGTCTTCAATTCTGGCCACAAAAATATCCTCTGTGTAAAAAAATAAGCTAGCTCAAAGATGAACCAATACTTATTCCACCCCTGTAGAATTTGTATTTTATTGTTCTGTGAAATTACTGTGGCTGCCAGCAATTCACATTAAGAAAAAGGTCAGTCAGTGATGATTCTGACTTTAATTTCTTAGAACAAGTTTATTTTAACATTGTTCATATTCATTTCACATTGCACAAAATTATTACTATTGCTTTAGGTTATACTACAACATTCCTTCAGCTAAGCCAGGATAGATAATTTTAAGCAGAATTTGCTGGACAAGCCACTATACCAAAAAAAAAAAAAAAAAAAAAAAAAATTAAAGCTAAATTACAATAGGAATAAAAATTATTAATTGTTTGGAAACCAAGCATGACCTAAAATTTGTTTTCTCATAGTCATGGTCTTATGGTGGTAATTTTAATGGAGATAATTAGTAAGTCACGTTTTTGAATTTAGGTTTTATATTTAAGGTTTTCAGATTACAATTTGGAAGTGCAATTAGCATCTTGCTACTTTAGAGTCATATGTACATCATAACACTTTGAAACAGGATCTGCTAAACATTACTATGAACAAATATTATCTGTAAAAATAAATTGAAACATGCAGCAAAAATTAAATATCTATATTGCCTTTTGTCTAGTTGTTTACAATCATTAACAAAGCCAAGTATGACAGGTTTGAGAAAAAGGAAATAAGTTCAAAGAGTTTAATTTCTCATCCTTTCTAAAGACTATTGTCTCCTGTATCAGGAAAAGATCTTAGTAGAGAAAAGGGCATTTGAGAAACGTTTGGCAAAGAGCTGAATCTGACAGCAGATTCAGATTCTGCTGGGAGAAGAGGAAAAAAGCATGCACTGACTATTCAAAGGGAGTTGAGGATGCTAGTTGTTCTAGATAACCTCTTGAAACCCATTACCCATCCTTTTCTACTCTGCCCTGTGATCTCAGGAAGTGGACCTTTACAGGCTCCATCAACCAGTGTTTTGTGCCTTTAGGCTATCTTCAGGTTAGGATTCGTCAATGGGGACTATCGATAGGAGACTACAAGGCATGAAAAACGAAAAGTCAGGGCATTTATTTCCCTGTCTCCTATCCCCAGTTTCAAGTTGGCAGTGGATGCCATTTGCCTATCGAAGGTCAGAGCTCTTGCTGGGTGACTCTCTACTATAATTACAACAAATTCTGGGTTGCAGAAACCATTACCTCTGTGTCCTTTCAAGCCTAGTTGATAACACTGGTTACTCGCTGTTGCTATCGTCAGGGAACTTCATGATCTCTTCATATCCCTTCATTCTTTACACGCTTCAGCAAGTGGCCCCCTATATAAATGCTATTCAATCAACCTTTTCAAATGTAGCATAACTAGTGGAAATAGAAACAGGAAGATAAGGTTTTAAGGCCTTTTATATACATTATAAATGTAACATTACTTCTTTATGTGAATGACTATAATCAATTCTTAAATGGCTTCTTAATTATTTTAGTTTGATTGTTGTTTCTTTGCATGCGTATTCAAGACACATCAGAGCCATAAGGTATAAGAGATTCACGTGACTCCATAAGGCTATTTGGATCTATCTGGAATTGATTTTATCATAGTAAGACACTTATCTTATGGAATCAGGATCATCCCACCTTGGTGTACCTGCTAAGTTTCTGTCAAAATTTAGTGACCCTCCATGGTATGGAATTTGTTTCTATTGTCAAGTAGGATGGTTTTTTGGCTTTTTAATATTTTCATTTGCTATGAAACAGAAATTAGTGAAAGTATAGTCACATTCTTAAGCATCAATCTTTCCTAGCAAGCTGTTACTTCATCTATCATCTTCAAGTGACTGCTGTTTGTCTGTCACTGTAACAGCTTATATATCTGAGAGTTTAGATCTCAACTAGAACTTTCTGATGTTAGAAACTAGTACATCTTTGCGGCAAATAGGACAAGTGGAGTTGTTGGACAGCCACCGGTCAATGCAGTGAACGTGGTATTCATGGGAACAAGGTAATATTCGAAGCCTGTTGCCTTCTGTGTATTCTGTAATGCAAACACTACATATTTTTTATGTATCATTTTCGTTGAAATTTCTCAACGCCAAGTTGTCAATCTGTTGTTTGCTGAGCCCTATAGGTTCATAACCATCTTCGGCATTTAAGATGAAAAACTGAGCCAGATTGAGGACTGGCCAGGACTCATCATCATCTTCACGTTCAATTATTTCTGGAATCCTGTGTTGACCAGGTTCTGAGAGAGAACTTTCATTAATAATTTCAAACAGTGTGTTCATTTCAGAATTTTCATTACTGGAGCTGGATACTGACACAGGACTAGAAGTGGAAGTAGAATGGTAGTTGGGATTGGAAGTGGCATTTGATATAGAACTTGAATAGGAATCACAGGTAGGATTTGAAGTGGCACCAAAAATACCATGGGTACCAGAATCATCTTGTTCTTTCTGTGACTCTTCTGTGTTCTGACTTGCAGGTGCAATATTAGGCATTAAATCCCTGTCAGAAAGGGCTCCAGAGCCTGCTAGTGCCCGCCTATAGGGGCTTTGATGGGGAGTAAATGTTGCATCATTTAAACCATTACTAAACCTTCTACGAACAGGAACTCCCATGTTATGGAAATAAGTTCTCACATCTGGTTGCTCAGGGTGTGAAAACATATTTCTGGGTGCTTCTTCCTGCTCACTCTCAATAGTGAAAGTATTTAGCTCAGATACTAGATGAATTGTACGACCTCTGCTAAATCTTGGTAAATACTCTTCAGGATGAATTCTTATTACTTCATGATCTGTGGGTGAACTTGTTAGACTCATTGCTGGAGATTCACCATTTCTGTTTGCATCGGGAGAACGTTCCCCTGGAAAAGCATTTCTTAATGCAGAAGCTTCAAAAATATCCCTATTTTGCAGCTCAGGTCCAGTTATTTGCTGACTGAGTGTTTCATGATGGTGAGTCAGAGAACGCCTCTCGGTCTCATTTCCCAGTAGATGTTCCACATTGTTTGACGGTATATTGCTATCAAATCTTTGTGAATTTCGATCACATGAAATTAGAGGTGAACTACTTTCAATTCTCGCTCTTATTGTTCGGTGGTCTGGGCTCTGGCTTCTTGGTCTCCTCCTGCCATGGGTAGGTGGGGTTTCTACTAAATCTATAATAGTAGCACGTCGTTCTAATCTAGATGGTCTTGCACATACTGGCATAGGTGGTAGAAGTTCTACTTGCCTCTGGCTGCTTTCTGTATAGTCCACCCTAGGAAGTCCTGCAGGTGATGCGTACTCATTCTCTGGATTCAGGCTCTGGTTACCAAGATTGAAATCTATCCCCGAATTGACTCTGCAATCGTGATGGTTTGGATTAGTTTGGTTTGCTCCTATACAACTTAGATTTTCTCTTTCCTCCCTTTCCTCCATATTATCAGAATGTCCAAAAACTGTAATCCAGTTTATAGGGGAACTATCACTGCTCGATGTATATTCTGAAGATTCTCTTTCACCTGTTACCAAAAAGTAGGGGGGAGGATTAGAAAGGAATTAACAAAATTAGAACCATCATAAAATAGTGCTTTAAAATTCTGTTTAAAAAACAACCAAAAACAGTGGTATCCATAGCTCAGTGGGTAGGGCCACATACACCCAGGTTAACAGGTTCAAGCCCGGCATGGGCCTGCTAAACAATAATGATAACTGCAACCAAAAAATAGCTGAGCATTGTGGTGGGCTCCTGTAATCCCAGCTACACAGGAGGCTGAGGCAAGAGAATTGCTTAAGCCCAAGAGTTTGAGGGTGCTGTGAGCTGTGATGCCATGGAACTCTACTGAGGGCACAGTGAGACTCTGTCTCAAACAAACAAGCAAAAAACCCCACCAAAAACATGAGAACTTAAAAGATTCAAATATTTTAAGCAGATTTTACATTTATAGAGATAATACTTTTGTAAAGGCCAGATGCGGTGGCTAGTGCCTGTAATCCCAGCACTCTGGGAGTCTGAGGTGGGTGGATTGCCTGAGCTCACAAGTTTGAGACCAATCTGAGCAAGAGAGAGAACCCCATCTCTAACAATAGCCAGGCTTTGTGGCAGCTACTCAGGAGGCTGAGGCAAGAGAATCACTTGAGCTTAAGACCTTGAGGTTGCTGTGGACTATGACACCACAGCACTCTACCAAGGGCGACAAGTGAGACTCTTGTCTCAAAACAAAAACAAAAACAAAAACAAAAAACTTTTGTAAACCACACAATCTAGATTTAAATGTAAAGGCAAGGCAGTTTCAATTGCATTTGAAAAGAATGACCTAATCCTAGATTAATTTATAATTTTTTACACAGTCTTACTTTGTTGCCCGGGCTAGAGTGACATGTCCTTAGACTAACTCACAGCAACCTCAAACTCCTGTGCTCAAATGATCCTCCTGCCTCAGCCTCCCAAGCAGCTGGGACTACAGGCATGTACCACCACACCCCACTAATTTTTCTATTTTTTAGTCTCTACTCAAGTCTTGCTCTTTCTGAGATGGTCTAAAACTCCTGAGCTCTAGTCATCCTCCTGCTTGGGCCTCCCAGAGTGCTAGGATTATAGGTGTGAGCCACGACACCCACATCTGGCCTAGAAAACTGTTTTGTTTTTTTTTTAAAGAGAATCTGGAGGCAGTCCGTTTGCAATATTTCATCATATACATAACTTTACATACAGTTTGGAGGGACTGTCAAAAGAAATCTTTTCTGTCCTCTGTCAAAACACCAATGTAATCAAACAAGGTATACACCAGTTAAGGTACAATACTGCTCGTACTTTACTTCAAATTACATTATTATCTAATTCTCATTAGTCTATAGCATTATGTCTTTTACGCTCTTAACTAAAGTGCTTTTAATAATACACGACGTTTTAAAATATAAGAATTTTATAACCATTGCCAAAATAAAAACAAAGTTTATAGCTTTAAAAGTATTTGAATACTTCTCAGTGTTACCAAGATTTTGAATTGATGTAAAATTGAAGGTCAGTCCGAATGAATAGTCTGGATCCAGTGTTGTACACATAAGGCCACAGTAAAGAACCAAATTATTATAGTAGACTCTGATTCATAGTAAGAATCCCTATTTCACACCCGGAGAGAAACACTTGACCTGAGGTTACAGCAGGGTTTCTCAACCTTGGCACTATTGACATTTGGGACTAGTTAACTATTTTTGGAAGCTTTCCTGTGCATTATAGAATATTTGGCAGTATCCCTGGCCTCTGCCAACGAGATGCCAGTAATACCTCCTCTCCCCACTTGTAAGATCCAAAAAATATCTCCAGACATTGCCAAAGGTACCCTGGGGGACAAAGCTGAGACCACTCGATTAAAGTATGCAACGTTGCTAATTGCAGGCAAGAAAGCCACCTGTTTGTACAAAAGAAATAATCCACAAAGTAGGAGAAACTTTCCATAGAATAAAAACAAAGATAGGTTTAAAAGTATTTGAATACTTCTCAATGTTACCGAGGTTTTGAACTGATGTAAAATTGAAGGTCAGTTCGAATGAATAGTCTGGATCTAGTGCTGTACACAAAGGCCACATTAAATAAACAAACAATTATAGTAGACTCTGTTACATAGTAAGAATCCCTATTTCACACCCAGAGAGAAACACTTGACCTGAGGTTAGAGCAAGGTTTCTTAACCTTGGCACGATTGACATTTGGGACTAATTAACTATTTTTGGAAGCTTTCCTGTGCATTATAGTATATTTGGCAGTATCCCTGGCCTCTGCCAATGAGATGCCAGTAATACCTCCCCTTACCAGTTGTAAGATCCAAAAAATATCTCCAGACATTGCAAAAGGTACCCTGGGGGACAAAGCTGAGACCACTGGATTAGGGTATGCAACATTGCTAATTGCAGGCAAGAAAGTCACATGTTTTAACAAAAGAAATAATCCAGGAAGTAGGAGGAACTAACATAGAAATGGAAAACCAAGGGTCAGTGCCCGTAGCTCAGTGAGTAGGGCGCTGGCCACATACACCCAGGCTAGCAGGTTTGAGGTTGGCCCAGGCCTGTTAAACAACAATGACAACCACAAACAAAAAATAGCTGGGCGTTGTGGTCTGTGCCTATAATCCCAGTAACTCGGGAGGCTGAGGCATGAGAATTGCCTAAGTCCGAGAGTTTGAGGCTGCTGTGAGCTGTGACGCCATGGCATTCTACCAACGGTGACATAATGAGACTCTGTCCCAAAGAAATGGAAAATCGAGTAAAAAAACCAACAGGCTATTTCTTTTTCCAATTAAAACACCAATGTGGGTCACAAAAAAACACCTTTACATTTTTTATCAAAGAGCAAGTAAATGCTTGTTCTCTTTTTATAAGCAGTTATCTAGGACCAAATTAATTTGTTCGACTTTTGCATAATCTTTGGTTAACATTTATTATTATGAAATTCTTTATCCATCCCATCCTATTTCTCCCCAAAGCAAAAAATACCTCTAATTTCACCTGTTGCATATTGTGATTCCTCTTTTATCACTTGTAGCCTTCTCTTTAATTCTTCTTCGGTGTTTTCACCTATTACACCGAACAAATCATTATCCCTCATGAGTTTGTAGTCATCGTCACTTAGATTGTTGACGAATCTGTAATAAGCTTCTTCCCGATCCAATCTCTCCATGCGATTGTGGCGCTGGACTGCCGATACATCATTTTCATGGGTGGAGCTTGAGTTCTCCATTGTGGGAAAAGTGGAAAATCGTCTGGCTGTTACTAATAGCCAGCAGAATAACACGA